>JBCNJP010007386.1:0-25589 GCA_039602395.1 Deinandra increscens subsp. villosa | reverse complement strand
TAAAATAATAATAATTACTAAAATAATGATAGATTAGGGAACAAGAAACCCAATGAGAATGGGTTTCGAATCCCCCCCCCCCCCCCAAAAAAAAGGATTGCGGGTCGGCTTCGAGATATGGATCATTCGATCCATATCATCCTCCCCTTCTTTGAAAAACTCGTCCTCGAGTTTTAACATTGGTTCAAAACCACCTGGATCAAATGGAACATCCCCGTGCCTTCCCCTCAACACCTTTGTGACAAAAATCATCACAACCAACTCTTTAAGTTTATTTTCACAAGTCACTCGAGTCGGCTTTAAGCGAACATTATTCTAGAGGGCGGGTCCCGGGTCTATTGGGTTATCGGGTCCTCCCACCTTCTTCTCCCTCTCACCCTCTTCGAAAAAGACTCGTTCTCGAGTCTTGAGAACGTCGAAGTGATCAACGTTAATTTTGAACATAATCCCCAAATTTTGATACTCCAAATGTTGTTTAAAAAACACTTCATCCGCAATTAAACAAAAATCTTGGACAATTGTTCATAATTATCCAACTTAACTCGAGATATTTCTTTATGCACATATGGAGGCTGAAAACTACCACTTTGAATATAGCATTTACTTACTTTTATATCTAAATCTTTTAGTTTAGTGTTTAAATCATCACAATTATCTTGTTCCGAGATTATCGATGAGGAATGAAAAAATTATCATTATCACTATTTTGAAGAACCATATTTTTAGGACATCTAAAATATTTTTCTTTGAACTTGAGCCCTACGCCCCCAAATTGTACGGAACATACTTTGCAATCTACCCTTGCATCCAACTTCAATTCCAATTTGCATTCTAAATTTTCAAAACTAAACTGAGTTTGATATCTCAAATTTCGAATGGCGGCCACCCTTATGTATCCATACGGTGAGTGAGATGTATTAAATGGTATGTCAAATAAACTAACCAGATCGTTTCTTTCAACCCAAGGAATTTGCAAATTGAATTCCAAAAGTTGATGAAAATCCTGTGCTACCTTAAACAAACATTGTAGATCTGAAGAAACCGTCTCTCGTACCGCAAGTCTAGCCTCACGATCGACACCGTCTTTCTTTTTCATACGTTCATCCGTTTCTACCAAATCTTCGTCTTGAATAGTAACCCAGCCGAGAAGCCTTTTAATAAAAAAGCATTCTTTTTTGTCGGGCATAACTATGTCTACATCAAACTTGGGTGCGCCTTCATAGATCAGAAGCAAATCGATTTCACAAACTCGTTGAAATCTCTTGATTTCTTTTACATCTCGGAAGTCATGGTGATAGTCTTCGTTGCCTCCGGCGGAGAATCTACGTCGATGATCACGGTGGTTCCTCTGATCCATGGCTCTGTTACCACTTGATACGGATTCGTATAAGCGGTTGAAGATAACCTAGGCTAAAACCTAGCGTCGAAGACGCTTGGCCAACCAAGTCGCCGACGAAGGTGTGATATCCGGCCAACCGGATCGATGAACAAAACCTGTTCAACAAGAAAATACTTTTCTTTATTCAAAATTCAACTCCTAAATTATGAATTACATAACTGTTTAAATAGGAAAAGAATCACACTTAAACTAAGAAACAAATAAAATAATAATAATTGCTAAAATAATGATAGATTAGGGAACAAGAAACCCAATGAGAATGGGTTTCGAATCCCCCCAAAAGGATTGCGGGTCGGCTTCGAGATATGGATCATTCGATCCGTATCAATTTCTTAATCAATTGTTTATTTAAATTATGTTCAACTTCAAATTCTGGATTTTTATTAGTGTTGCTACTATGAACATGATGGCAGGGGCGGATCCAGAAAAAACGTTCAGGGGTAACGTTCAAATTCAATTTTTTAACTATTATTCATAACGTTTAATTTTTTAACCATAATTCATACAATGTAGAATTTATCACATACCTAACATATGCTTTCTCTTTGATTTTTGAAAACTTAAAATCGAGTCATTACAAATAGGTTTAGTCGGTTTAAGTCGGATAAGGTTGATCACGCATTCACGCAATAACAATATGAACATACGCTAATTATATATGTAAAATTAACTATTTGATAAAAACACTTGTGGATGATAACTTAAAATATTATCGTAATTAAACAGGTATGATACTATATATTGTATACCGTAGGAAAAAACATATAAACTTAAAAATAAATAAATCATGTAAAAAAAGAAAAAGCTGAATATAAGAAATATGTCAAAACTGGTTCCTTTTAAATAAATTAAATAGCAAAAACAAAACAAGTTGAGTTCTATATCAGTTGGTTAGGTGTTTCTCTTTGCATTCTTAGGGATGCGAGTTCGAACCCATTTCCATACAAATCTTATCTTTTTAATAACACATAACATAGTTCCATATCTGTTAAAAAAATATAAAACCGCTGGAAGGGAGTTTAGAACTCACGCCAGTCATGAAAATTCAAGTATCCGTAACCACTGCTACAGAGCTGCTATCTTTTATAAAATTCACTTTAATAATGAAATATATTTTTAGGGGTAACGGAATACATAAAGCGTAAAAAATAAAAATAAAATCTCACTACGCGGTGCGAGTTTAGGGGTAGCGGACGCTACCCCTCCTAATGGGCTAGGTCCACCCCTGCATGGTGGTAGGCTAATTTGATTATACCACCTAGACTTATGATGAATTTTTAGTGTTAATTGTTTTTGCTCGGTTTATGATAATTTTTATGATGGATGATTACTCTATTAAATTCCTCTAATTAATTGCAATTGGTGTATATGCATATTATCATTAGGGTCTTATTTATTAATTAATACTTGAGTTGCCTTCGAATGTCTTTCGGGTTGGGTAATTCATCTAAAGTCACTAGCTTTAGGGTTAGTAACCAAAGAGTGGTTTAGGAGACATCCCTGGCCATAGTTATTAATTAATATATTATCTTGATTTTAGTATTCTGCCTATCTCTAAAAGTAATAGATTGTCGGGTAGTCGGGTTGGTTAATGAATTAGGATAACATTGTCTCAAAAGGAAGTGCCCTAGGAATTTAGCTAGTCTATTATCCGGGTTAGTTGTAGTAACTAGAGGTAGCTCCGTTTATCTTAGGGTTCCTTAGATTGTTTCGAAGGAGGTTAGGGTAAATGAATTGGGAAGAACTCAAAAGGTGAACCAATTGTTCGAGTGTTAGCGTTGTCAATTAGGAAGAGCTCAAAAGGTGAAGTAATCAAGCCGGTAAGTGTATTCCAGTCTTTAGGTATTCTATCAGTAAGATCCGGAGAGTAATTCGGGGGCTCGTAGCGTTTCTATAGATTGTGTGTTAAGATCCCGGTTACATCAGAATTGTCATAGCCGAGGTCGTTAATATTAATTAGGATTCTTGGTCTAGGTGGTACTTTTCTCATCTTCGAATTCGTCCTAAAGTTTCCTAGTCGTCAGTAGTTAGTTTAATTAGTTTAATTAGTTAATTTTAGTTAATGAAATCTTAAAACCAATTTCTCAAATTTCCAATTATTTATAGAGTCCTAGGTTAGAGTCTTGTTCATAGTGTCCTTAGGGTTCGATTCCGGACTTCTGTAGCTATACTTTTTCCGACAGGTACACTTACCTTTAGGTTCGGTTTAGTTTAGGTTTTCTGGGTTTAACTTAGTGTGTCTAGGCCTAGGATTAGGTCTAGGTTTTATTAGTAGTTTTTAGTATCATTCCGAACACATTACCCACTGACCCCATAACATACACACGCCAAAAACCAACCCCCACCCCGAGGTGATGCATAAACCACCAAACACACCCACACCAAATTGACACAGTAGCCGCCCACCCCCAATCCCATACCACCCAGTTAGTTAACTATACTAGTTCAGTTAATAACCGACCTAAGGATCTTGAATAACCTAATCTATCAAAACGGTTAGATTATTAACCGAACTATTTAACCTATCAAAAAACCGATTTTTGTTAAAAAAAAAAGTATATATATTTGTTTGAATTAAATATTATATATCTAAAACAAACTCAATAAAGTGTGTTCATTAATTTATTTAAAACTGTAGAAACAAATAACGAAAACTTGAAGAAAACAAATACATTATTTTTTTCTTTAATATATTATATTTGTGGTTGCCGTCGTGTTCACCATCTTGTATCATTTGCTTTTAATATTCGGGTCCGGGACTATCATTTTGTATCCAATCAGCCAGTTCTCGTTCTTCATCAGATAGTGGCAACTCCTTTCCTTTATGGACTTTAACCCTGTGTATTACTTCTTCAACTTCGAGTTCGCCTTCAAGAATGGTCTTATCTTGAACTCGTTCCATGGTGTCCAAGTGGTCTTTCAAGCAAATGCAAATTTTCAATGCCACTGGAGTGAGCCTGGTCCTTTGAATAGATAGAACCCTGGAACTAAGAGAAAAAGCGGATTCCAAAGCTACCTAAGAAGCTTGGACGCTTAGTAAATCATGGGCCACGACGACTAAAATTGGAAATTTAGATTATCTTTCTTTCCACTAAGCCAAGATATCAAAGGTGTACCAATCTTCAGCCTGTACAGTGGATATCCACTCAGTTCTGGTATACCTCCCGAGTTCATTATTCCAGGTATTATCCCGAGCCCTTTTACTATTTTCATTTCCAATAGGATTACAAAAAGCGAAGTTCAGGTTCGAGGTAACACTTGACAATTGACTCGTTGATTCGTGTACAGATGTTCGAGAACCGTACTTATATATATAAATATATTTCAAACCTATTTTGAAAATAAATCTTAAATTAGTTTTTATGTTTGTTGCATAATGCGGGTCATCCTCGTTTAAAGCCAAAGTTTTAACCATCATATCAATGGTTGTCTCAATAGCGCACACTTAAAAAAACATGTCTAATACGACGACACAAGTAAAAACGATGTGCAGCTCTTGAAAATATTTTATTAGTATCATTGGAAATAACATTGTCATAATGATACTACTGCCGATTCATATTTATTTATTTTTTAACACATTAAAAATAGACTAAATTACAATTTTCGTCCTTTAAACTTTAACAAACTATAGATTTTGTCATTTTAAAAAAAAACTTTCATTGTTTATCCTTTATTTGAAAAATTATTTCAAGTTTTAACCTTTAAACTAACACTGTTAACTTATTCCGTTAGTTACTAATGCACATGGGATATTCTTGTAATTTTACCATATGACATCAGCATTTGTTTTCTTAAATATAAATTGACGTTAATTTAATTTAACAATCTGATTACGTCAATATATATTATAATTTTCGTAACCTAATTTCTTTTAATCCATTTACCTGACTTATATTATTAATCTATTAAATGGCCAAAACGTATATTAAATGGGCAAAAATGTGTGTACCACTTCATTTTTGCTACACCATCCCACCTCTTTAAACTGCTCAACATTGTGCGAGTAAATTTATTAAAAGCCAAATCTTTTGGTTGGAGGAATACAATCTTGGAGTCACAAATTATTCATTAAATTGATCAGCAATCCATTTCATACACATAAAATCCATGTACTTTCTCTTTAAAAAAGTTTTACATATTTATTTTTTTACCCGTGTAATACACGGATAACAAACCTAGTAGTTTAATATATGGTAATCTAAATGATTTAGAAAAATTAGAGTAACCTTGATTTATATTTAATATGCGTTTTGGCTATTTAATAGATTAATAATATACATTTTGGCTATTTAATAGATTAATATAAGTCAGTTAAATGGTTTAAAAGAAATTAGCTTACGAAAATTATAATTTATCTTGATGTAATCAGATTGTTAAACTAAATTAACGTTAATCTATATTTAATAAAACAAATGTTGATGACATAAATGATGTCATATGGCAAAATTACATGAATACCCCCATGTGAATTAGTAACTAACAAAATAAGTTAACAATGTTAGTCTAAATGTTAAAACTTGAAATAATTTTTCAGATAAAGGACAAACAATGAAGGTTTTTTTTTAAAACAAAGACAAAATCCATAGTTTGTTAAAGTTTAAAGGACAAAAATTGTAATTTAGTCTTAAAAATTATTGGTGAAATACCAAATTTCATATGAAATAAAAACCCGCGATTAAATGGTAGTATCCTTTTTAAAATTTTCAAATAAATTGGTCCAGTCGTTAATAAATTCCCAAATATTTGGTGATAAGGCCGTAACATAACCCCGTTCGCTAAGAAAAGTATGACAACTTTCTAAAGCTACATTTTTCCCTAATGTGTTTTCATACATTTTACAAGCCACAACCCCCCTCCCCCCCCCCCCCACCCCCCCAAAAAAAAATCCTCTCTTGTTGCCACGTCCCAAGTAGGGCCCAAAAGTTTGGAATTCGTATCTTTATAAAATCTACAAATCTTCTTTTATTTGTTCCACTTGAGAAAGCATGAATGAGCCTTACACAACCAAGTTAATGATATGGCAAGAGTTCAATTATGAAAAAAAACACATGTACAAATCAATTGAATTTTATTTTAAATCTTTGAACCGCGACCGTATTATTATAGGTGTTATCAAAAGATATTAAAAAAAATCTTGTATTGTAATTTATAAGTTTGAATAATATTAAACATATAAAACATATTTTCACCTGGGCGGATACTTGAACATCTCAAACGCAATCATACACTTCATCATTTGCCATGTATTGAGATCAATCCAATATGCGATAATGCAAATATACGAGTCCGGTAAGCCATGGGGTGCCGACCAAACATTATTTGTTAAGTTAACACTGATATTTAAAATTTCAAATTCTAAATTAATTCTTATTTATTTTCTTTCCTTATTTTTTAAACAATCAAGTCTACTGATATTACGACTTATTTGATGATAGCGAGGTTGAAGCATTCGTTAAGTCATCCTTGTCAAATGCGGTTTGCCAAAGTGATTAAATGACAAACCTTCTTGAATAATTAAAGTTCCCATCATCTCACGAACCATGTCGGGATTAAAATTTCAAACACCACATTCGTTTGTCATTTATGATTGACCTTGAGCCGTGTTAGTTTTAACCTACTTGTAACGTTCAGTCAAGTGATCACTTCTGAAAGTAGAGTTTGATTGGCTTTTAAAAATGTATTGTAATTCCTGCATCAAGCCTTATCTGGAGCACTTGACATCTCAAATTAATCGAATTTGAACCAAAGTTCAAGATATCTCATTGTTGGTTTCATCTGAACCACTTGTGGTTCGCCCGAGGAAGCCCCAACATCAAAAGAAACTTGAGATGAAGAAGGGATTAAATAGTTTTGAGACTAGAGCGTTTTTAGTGTTTTTGAAGTATTTGAGATAAGATAACTCGTGTGATCAAACCATTATTACAATCGATACTTATTTATATCATAAAAGGTTTCAATAATGTACAAAAAAAAAACGGCTAGAAATGGTCACATAGCCATTTACCAACAAGAAAAAAATGTCTACTTAATTTTCTTTTGCTAATGGCATTAACCGGTTAATCGACTTAAAAATAAATTCTGGTTTTGGTTAACCACTTCGTAACCGAAATTTTCTGGAAAATAGCTAACCGGTTTGATACATTAGGAACCGGTTACTAAAATTTCGATTATTAACTGTTTCGGTTATCAGTTCGCCGGTTCATAAACCTGGGCGGTTCGGTTAACTGGTTTATTTATGCACCTCAGATGACAGAAAGTGTTCGCTTTTAGGATTGCAACAATAAAGTTGTTCTTAACCGTGAGAAGTTTGGGTGTAGTACAACCTATAAACAACCCTTAAGAGGTGACATATTGGTAAGCGTTTGGCTCATTCTGAGAAAAGTTTGAGGTTTTAACCAAACTTTCACTCGTTTTCTACCTTTAATCATGTTGAATCGCAACTATAGATGTAACATGTGTTTTCTCCAATCTCATTCGTTAAACATCTATAAGAGGGCGTTTAGTTCGTGGAATGTAATGGAATTGAAATTGTAAAAGTTTCTTTTTAAAGTTGTGCTAGTTGGGTTATGGACAAATTTAAATTGGACTAAATTTATTTAATCAATGGAATTTGAGGCCATGTAACTTTCCTTCATTAAAGTGAAAGATTTCTAAAGAATGTTAAAATAGTATTATATTTCATTGATTAAAAAATTTTATTGCATTTCAAATTCCTTTATTACCCAACTAAACACAACTTTAAAAAATGATAACTATTCCAATTCCAATTCCAATTCCAATTCCAATTCCATTACATTCCATGAACCAAACGTCTCGGACCCTTAGAGGTTTCTATAGTTTTTTTATAACTAGTTCTATAATTAATAAGAAACCTATAAACAATTTAAATTCATAACAATTTCTTCTTTTTACAAATGAATGACATATGTTTGTGTTCATTACTGTGATTGTGATCACTCCTACCTAAAAACATAAAACTGAGACCACTAAAGTCTATGTGGTCCTACCTAATTTAAGAACACACCAACTACCTAAGAACAATAAGTTTTGTTCGTGTATATTTTTGACAAAATAATAAAAACTAACTACCAAACAAACCATCTAATGCAATTGGGGAATTTAACGATCACATAATCCATTTATATTAAGGTTAGGTTTATATGAAAAACTTTTTGTTTTGAGAATTTTTGAGAACTAAATCTCAACTACAAATTTTAGATGGGGACCACTATAATTTATGGGAGGGTTTCCATATATATAAACTAGTGACTTAGAATGGTTTTTAAAAATTCTCAAAACCAATTAGTTCTCAAATGATTATCTCCCTACATAACTAAATCACTAGTATCTTTTTAATTTTTACTATATATGTCAAGCCCTTCGTACAAGTAGAATTACTTGCATCACTAGAAATACGATACAAAAATAATCGTTGTTGCTTCTAACTCGTGCAAAAAGCAAATCGCGTTTGGCTTATACATTTAACAACATGTTTAATTAAGCTGTCAACTCTCCAGTCCTCAAGTAATTTAATCCATTTATTATAACTCGAAAAACCGTTAATAACTTGATCACAACCGATTAGCCAACTACAGAACGTCGATTTGTCACTCTCTTAGACTTGTTTAGATGGACCAATTACGTACATCAATCGTGTTTGGGTTATATTATCTTAAATGTATCCGGGTTAGGCAGTCGACGGCGCCCATTCGTTCCGCTGATAGCATCATGATTGAGGGGAGCAAAGGGAGATGTAGACCTAAGCTGACGTGGATGGAGCGTACTAGGCTGGATTTGCTCGACTTACACCTCTCTGAGGATATGATCAATGATAGATTATCGTGGAGACGTAAGATTAATATTAAGGAATTTTAGGGAATTTCATTGTTTCTGTCATTTATTTATGTACTTGTTTATTTTATTTATTGTTATTTTTATGTATGTATCTATCTTTTTTTCCTGAATTCATGTATCTACTTATTTATCTTTATTTTATTTATTTATTTTTTTATTTTCTTTACTTATATTATTATTATTATTATTATTATTATTATTATTATTATTATTATTATTATTATTATTATTATTATTATTATTATTATTATTATTATCTTTATCTTATTTTATTGCCCTTTTGTTAATTTATATTTATTTATTTATTTATATTATTTTTATTATTTTTTTTTCTTTTGTTTTTTTTTCTTTTATTTTTGTTTCTCGTAGGTGCTTTTTGCTGGTGTTTTGATGCTAAGGGTCGTTCTGGAAGCAGTCTCTCTATCTTTCGAGGTAGAGGTAAGGTTTGCCTGCATCACACCCTCCCTCGAACCTACTTAATGATATTAATGAGACTTTATTAGGTATGGTTGTTGTTGTATATGTGCATATATACCCATTTACAACCCACCAATCCATAACTCTTGTTGACTTGTTTAGATGAATCGATTACATATGTCATGTTCAAGTAACACGATCCTAATTGTATCCATGTTATACACAACACGAGGTATTTAATGTTGATCAATTCAATCAAGTAATACACTAATACATATAAGGTGAGGACACACCGATAAAGATTGAGATTATAGATGACGATGATGATGCCATAGTCATGATCTTCCTCGTCCCTTTAGATGTCTTCTATTGATGGATTTTGTGACTAAAGAGAATAGTGTATGTGGTGGTGTTGTTTATGTTCTCTAGTCATATATTTATAAGACATCAAAGGGCAAGAGACCTTTCATATTATGTCATTATTCCCATCAAATAATGACTATATTAAGGGTGCTACTATGCGTACCCCCCTTATAATTGATTTTTACTTGTTGCACTCCCTCCTCTTATTTATAGATAATTACTATTCAAACCTTTTGATTTTATTTTGGTATATTTGAACCAATAATTTTTTTTAAACAGTTTTTTTTACAAAAAATTATAAAAAAGTAAAACTCTTTAAAAAAAAATTTTAATTTTTTTTAAAAACGTCTAAAAACGAGCGTTCTTTTAAAAATATTAAAAGAAAACTGTTTAAAACGCTTAAAAAGTTTTTTACAAAACTGCTTAAAACACTTTAAAAAAATCTATTAAAAACGTTTTTAAAAACAATAATGTTAAAAAATGATTATCGGTTTTTAATTAAAAAATAAAACTGTTAAAAAAATATTTTTTAATTGTTTAAAAAACGTTTTTTTTAAATTGTTTAAAAAACGTTTTTTTTTTAAATTGTTTAAAAAACGTTTTAAAAAAATGTTTTAAAAAACTTTTTTTATAAAAAAATGTTTAAAACGTTTTTTCTCTACACTGAAAAAAGCTCTTTAAAAAACTGTTGAAAAGACTTTTTTTTTTAAAAAAAAAGAACTCTTATTAAAACGTTTTTTTAAACAGTTTTGGAAAATGATTATTGTTTTTGTTATTTTATTTTTAAAAAAATTGTTTAAAATAAACTATCTTTATAAACATAATTTTATAGGGGTGGAATATGATAATTTTTAAAATTAAATCTCAAGGGGGGAGTGCAACAAGTAACTAAGGGGGGTACGAATAGCCCCTATATTAATAAGGACTTTATGTCATACATTAATAAGGACTTTATATGACTTTATATCATTTTGGCAATTATTAATAAATGATCCCAAAGGACACATTCATGTAGGTATATTTCCAACATTTAATTCATAGTAGCTGAAATATTATATTACCATAACTCTAACATAACCCGCTTAGGTTATAGTGTCTTAATTCTGATGCAAGTCTCTAAGGTTGTGCTTGAAAGTCTCTCTTCATCTGTCACCCAGTCTTCCATAATGAACTCCAAAGAAGATTTTGGCTAATGAACTACTACTTTTCACCTCGTCGCTCACCCACAAATATCACCGGGGAACAGTTCCCACACTCAAAAGATTTTTTAGAACCCTGTGAACACTCAAATCTTGAGTTTTCCTCTAAATTTTGCAAAACAAATGAGTAGTGTCGACCCCTATTTATAGCTAACTTCTAATCATCCATACAGCCGCATGGCACAATACGGGTCATACACTTGAAACGTGTTTGAAGCTTCGTTCAAACTTCAAAGATAGACACGTGACGACATCAATTTATACTCAGTGTTAGGGACACACCCATACGGGGCCATATACTTCTTTTTACCAAACTTGTTTCAAAGTTGATAGTTTTGGCCATTTAAATTTAAAAAAAAAATCATAAACCTATCTTCAAGCTTCGGTCATGAAAAATCTGTATGCTTTCTGAAAAGCATATCTTCATGCTTGGGTTATGGAAAAACTCTATGAAAATTGAAAACTCGTCTATGTCAATAAGATTTTTTTTACGATAAAAAAACCTCAAGAAGCAATTACAAAGCAGTGGGGGGTAGCCGGGCAACAAGCTGCGCCGCAACCCCCTTTTGGATAGCGAAACCAATCCTACTATAAATAAAGTTTTGAGCTTTTGGTGACGACAAATTACAATATACAACTCGTTGAACCCTGCGTAGAAATTCAACCACCTCCGGGGCAAAAACCCAAAGGTGTCGAAAGCAAATGGAATAAACACGTATTGATTTTCAATGCAGGCTTTCTCGTGTTTAGCAACTTTGCTGGATTCCGCCTTCAAAGCCGCTTGTCCCGCAATGAACCCATTGTCCTGAAGCCCAACAAGAGGGGACACACCGGTAAGGTCAACGCATGCGTGTTTCCCCCCAGCTCAGTCAAACACAAGAACATCAGCTGGTCGCAGAGTCGATCTCTCCTCACGCGGATCGGTAAAAAGTTCACCGGGGCCTCCTTTTTAGCAGATATCCCCGCACGTTTCTGAACATCAAATAAAACATCCCTAAGCCAGTCATGTCTGTATTTGAAACCAAGCAGTTCCTTACAGTGGACAACATGCTCACCAAAAGTGTCCAAACAAGCTTTGCGGCACACGGGGCAAGGCTCATCGTCGGGGAAGATAGGGGATCATAAGTCTGTACTTAAGGATAACCCGATATTCCACAGCTGCCATATGTTGGCCCAAACCTTCATGGGGATGACGTTCAGGAAATCTTGAGCTCGAGGAGCACGAAGACATGCAAACACAGCTTTTTAGCAAGGGGATAAGGAAAACTCCACTTCCAAACTATGGGGAATTTTACTAAAAAGGGCACTCGCCAGAGTATCTTGCGTTTTAGAGGCGGCGGTGTCCTTGCTAGGAAAACTGCCAAGATCAAAATCAGGAAGTGAAGTGCGTAAACGATCAACCGCGCACACAAAGTCGGGATCCATCCCATTAATACCACACCCCTGAAGGATATGATCCTGCAAGCTCCAAGATTGCGCCCTTGAAGCCACAAAAGCATATTGAGAAACATCCTCCGCCGAGTACATCCCCAGCCCCCCAAAACGTGTCGGTAGGGAAGCCAGCCTCCATTAGAGGTCACCGAAAAAAGTCCCCCCTCCAATGACAATGTCCTCAATGGCCCCCCGAAGGCCCTTGTCAAAAATAGCCACAACACTTCCAACATGGGCCGACTGACAAGTCCGAAGGCCAAACAATAGTTTACTAACCCCCATACAAGACCAGCAGTAAGAGCTCACATTGAGGATACCGAAGACGAGGAAGAATGTAAGTACCTGAAAGGATCTTACTACTGCATAATTCGGTCACAACGATAATAACGAGGTAAATAAAGCTTTGCTTTATTGATTCACAAAGATTACAGCTCGAGAGCGAAAGACACTCTGAAAACACATAGTTAAGAAGATAGCAAAATGACAGAAGTCCTGAACTCTCTCTAACACGAAGTATTTATAGTGGCAACATACTGGCTGGTGTACCAACTGGCGGACCAATTGGTACGGGCGTACCAATTGGTACGGTGGACCATTGGTAGGACCACCAAAGTATGTTGACTACTTGACTCACAAACTCGCTCTAGTCTAGATACAATACACGAGACACGATATAGCATAGGAATATACTCTAACAAACTCCCCCCTTAACGTGTAGTGTATTTATCCATCTATCTATCGTATTCCAACTAAACTTCAGTCTTCAATCTTCAGCATCGCTGCGTCCGATCTTCAACTTGAAATCTTGTCAGAAACTAGAGCTTGCATGGCTGGATCAGTCTTGAACAATCTTTGAAATTCAAGATCCATTTGAGAACAATATTACAAACTCCCCCTTTCACCATGCTTGAGTCTTGTCACATAGAACCTGCAATTTCAGAAGACAGAAATGCGGCATTTTTTTTTGAAAATTAATTTAATCTTGGCGCAAAACTTCTCTTTAAGAATCCAAGATATAGTATTTTGAAATCATAATTTTGTATCTTGTATCGATCGGTCGAAAAAAAATAAGAAACAAAATCTTTTTAGCTTTTTGAAACTTTAAATCAAAACACACCGAAAATCTTTTTGATTTTTCTAAGTTTATGCTAAAACACACCTAAAATCTTTTCGAAATTTTTAGATATGAAACATAAATGCAATACCGAATTAGACACTATTTTTGTCTTTTGTGATAAAGATCATGACTTGAGATCATTTTGGTCATGACATGCTGAACTACACTTCAATTTCAATTACTTCAGCACACAAGCCATGTCGATTGCTGGTATAACTTGTCCATATTAAACTCAGGCAAAATCATACTCATAACATCTGGATATGTTATTGTATTGATTGGGTTTGCTTTGACCAGTGTACCCACACTATCGGACATACTCAGATATGTATCTTCTTATCACACTTTGTGATTTCATTTGTGATTTAACACATAATGATTGAATTTATGATATCGTCAACTGTGTTCTATGCAAAAAGAAATAAGAACGTTAAATCGTCTACCTTAACGTCGATCTTTTGATACGCCGATAAGGCCTCGGATTTAACAAAATAAGAAAATAAAAACAAGTTGAAATTGTATAACCCAACAACAATCAGGCCGGTACTCACGTACATGCAGAGAATGTCCGATGAGTTATACGAAACACCAAAGAAAATAAAGCAGGACGTCAAACGAACAACAATCAGGTCGATCTTTCGATACGCAAAGAAAGTCCAATCATTTGACAAAATAAAGAAAATCAAACAAGTTTAAATCTTCGCAAAATGAACACATGTATACACAGTGACTTCTCATTTTCTCACATATCTTTTTCTTGATATCTCGAGATACGCTTCATTATGTTGTCCACTTGGTCAAGCATTAGTATTTAATTAATATCACATCTGAATACTTTTTGATTTAATGCCAAGCCTACCAAGCACATCGAACAATGATCTTATGGCTTTTTCGTCTAATTTATCCACGAGTCTGACACGTAAGCCAATGTACCATCATTTTCCAATTATGTCGGATACAATTTCTCATTTTTCATTGTTTTTGTATTTTCTGTTTTTTCAATGTTTTTGTATTTTTCTGTTTTTCTCCCCTTTAATATGAAAACTCTATTTTTGGATTTTTCATTTTAAAAAAAATACAAAGACACTATTTTTGGTTTTTCATTTTTCTCCCCCCCTAAGCTACACACGGAATGTAAAAGAAAGAAAATTGACCAATCGATACTAATACCTTTTAGTTTGTACTTTCAGAAAAACTTTTAGTTTTGTAATATGAAGCATTCAATTTAAGTTACGCAGGAAACTCACTATCAGCAACTGTTTGAAGCTTGAACATCACGATCACCGACATGTCTTCTTGAAGTACCTGCATACTAGATTTAAATTATTAGTATTCAAATGACCCGAAGCACACAGCTTATGGTCGACCAATGTCTTCAACAAAATCATTTGCAGCTTTGCTGACCACCTTAGGTCACCACTACATTTTTGCTTGTTCAGTTTTAACTGAGTCATCATCTTGTGATGAACCACCAACACTTGAATCAAATATGAAAAAAAAATTCAATTTAGATTTTGTTTTGGAAGGTGTTGACTCAGTAAAAATTCTACTTGGTTCATCAATAAATGTGGCAGATTTGTTAGAAAATGTCTTTTTGACAGTTTCAGGACAATCCTGTGCCATGTGTCCCTTTCGGCGACATTGATAGCATAAACGATATGATCGTTTAGATTGTGGTTTGCATTGAAAAGTATGACATATGTCCTCAGATTCACAATTATCAGAAATATTATCAAAAAGTTGAAACCTATTTGCATGCACCTATTTGGAAGTAGGACTTCAAGGGATAGAATTAGATCCAGATGAAGATTCTTTCGGAGAACTTTCAGATGAATGCTTCTTCATTTGTTTACCCCCGAATCCTTTTTCCATGGTTGAAATGACTACATGAGCCAAATGATAGATTTGTTCAAGATTTGTATCTTCTTTTCCTTCGGAGTCTTCTTTGGCATGATCTTCTTGGCATTCTTCTCAAATCTCTAATTGTTATTACCCAAACCAGATCGTTTGTAACAGGTAATTTTGACAATTCGACTTGAGACTTAGAAGAACCATCTTGAGCAACCTAGGTAAATTTAGATTTAATACCATTCAAGTTGTTAGCTTCTACCCTCTCAGCAGCCAATTTGTCCTCATACACCATCTCTTCATCTTTCTCCACCATCTTATCATCTTAAATTTCTTTATCCTTTGCACCAATTCCACCAGAAACAAATTTAACAGATGTGGTTTCACCAGTTGTTGAAGATTCCTCTTTCTTGTTCGAGAGCTTTGGTTTCTTCTTCTCAGATTTCTCAAACACAAATTCAGAAAAATCTTCAGTGATATCAGAAGAATGAATATCAGCTAGAGCATCAGATTGAATAACTGGATGTGGAATTTGATTATGCTCTTCACTTCCAAAAACTTTCTTGAAATTCTCATCTTTACACAAGTAACTTGTGAAAGAATGTGAATTCTTCAAATTATTCAACTGCCTCTTAAGATCCAACACTTCAACACTCAAATCAGATATTTTCTTTTGTGCTTCACCCAACGCCTTTTCAGAATCAATCAATTGTTCTGAAGCTCTGTTAGATAAAAACTTTTCTTGTCGCATCTGATCATGGGCATCATACACTTCTTGGGTAATTTTCTTCACCCTTCCCTCATGAATCTCAATATTTATTTTCAGTAATTGATTTTCTTCTTTCTAACTAATGACTTTGTCTTGTACTTTAGAATGTATCAATTGATGTTGGTGTTCTGCAAAAGTAACTTCATCAACCTCTTTCTTAAGTTCATCATAAGATTGCTTAAGCGATTCTACTCTTGTTGTTGATTTTTGAAACAAAGCATCAAAATCACCAATCACATCTTTTGCTTCACTCTCCCACTTTGCAGCACTTTTAACCAACTCTTCATTTTTAATTTGTAACTTCAAAATTTGTTCTTTGTCTTCAACAACTATCCCATCCAATATCTTCTGAAGCTCTACAAACTCTTCCATTAAAACATCATTTTCCTTGACTAATATTTCATTTACTTTGAAAATCTCATCAGAATCTTCAACCTTCTTTTTGAAACTTTCTAATTCTTCTTCATTCTTTGTCCTTTCAACAACCAAGCCTTATATTTCTTGAACCAATGTCTGAATCTTTCTATCTATGAGCACAAAATTCGCAAGTTAATTCGTAACCACTAACACTTGAATGAGAATCACTTGATTCAACTTGCACAGTTGCTATAAAGGCAGATTCAGGAAAATCTTTAAACCAATCATAACCTTCACCAGTTTGAGATATCATAGCTTTAGCTTCTTTATTGTGATCACGCTTAGCCGAAATACACTTTTCAGATGACGATTGATTGCATTCATGAGCAAAATGTCCAAATTTTGAAACATTTGAAAAATTTAATCTTTGATTTATCCAAACCAAGTTTCCCTCCTGGACTGAAAGCATTCTTTCCATGTTTCTTCATGAATCTTCTACCCTTTTCAACTGTCATAGCAAACTGCCAATGTAGATCTAGTTCATTCAGATGATCATCATCCAAACATTGTAAGTCAGGTACAGATAAATCAGCTTCACCAATTTTACTAAAGACTGATCCATAAGAAGATGATATAAAAGCAGATAGCGATGCAGCTAGATCTTCAGTTGCTTGACCAGAACAAGAATTGTTTGTTGATTTATCAGGAATAGTGAATCGGCAACCTGAATGACCAGAATTATCAGAATGTCCAGCAAGTAACGCTGTTAGAGCTGGATTAGAACTTGAACTAGGAAGTGATGTAGACTTAGCATGCACGGTAGCAGAATTTTCTTCAAAATATAATTCAAGATGTTGAACAGATGGATGTGTTGACTTTTTCACAATCAGTTCCATTTCACAAGCTTGCAACTTGCTTGTTAATTGATTGAATGTCAAACTGACATAACTTGAATCATTGGTCAACATCATAACATAATTTTCCCACATATCGGGTAAGGCTTCCAGAAATTTCTTGTGACAATCCGACTTTTCAGGTCATTTCCAGGCATTAACTGAACGTAAAACGTATTAAATGTTGTGTGAACATTTAAGTGTTGACGGAAATTTAAACGTTTGAAATTCTATGATTTTATGTGGAATTAAAATATATATGATTTAATGATATTTATAATTTTGTGTAGTCAAAGGATTTTTAATTACAAGTTATTTAATCATAGAGTTACGTGACTTAAAGATATAAGTTATGATTTTAAAAATTTTAATTACAAGTCATTATTCAATAATTTATGTACTTTAAATATATAAGTTATAGATTTAAAACCTATGATTTTATGTGAATTTAAATGGAGAATTAGGAATTGTTATCTATATTATATTTTCTTATTAACGTTATACGATTTATATATTTTGACGTTCCTCTTATATTCGTCGTTTATTTGTTCCTTCGTTAACCTTCGTTAGAGCCGTTAGATTTTTATAAAAGCTTCGAGGGGTTATTTAGTCATTTCCCAAACATGATTCTATTTAATAAAACCTAGAGGGGCTATTTTGTAAATTATCTCAAACCTGTTTTCTAGATTGTAATTTCTGAGGGACTGAAAGCGTCAATTGCCAAAACTTGATTTAATGGCATTTACGAGCCATTCAAGACCTGCAATTCGGTTTCGACCGATTCCAATCACTCGTTAATCACTCTTCGGTTACTTAGAGGCCATCAATGGAGATAACTGACACATTTATCATTGCATCCTCTCCCCCTCTCTCGCAATCCCCTCTGTTCTCTTGCTCGTTCTCCCTATTTTCGTTGTTAGAAAGTTTTTTCGGTGAACTCAAAATCCCGATCAACCATTGCACCATCGATTTCCATTCGACCACCACTGAGTTCGCCTTTTGACACTGAACACGCGGGTGTCCTTAGTTTTGAGAATCGAAGCAACGTACGGAGTGGTCGTCAAAGTTTCAGAATCGATTTCGGTGTCAAAAACTTGTTTACTCTCATCTCCGAGTCAAGGTAACTCATCCCCTACGCTAATCGCACATTTTTGTGGGTTAATTTAGGTTTTTGTGATTTTCCGGTCGCCGGAAAACATCTCCGGCGACATTAGGGTTTGTGGGGAAGAAGATGGCATGGGTTGGCTATATGTTAAATAGATTGAAAGTCAGCTAAATTACTAGATGCCAAACTGGCATAACTGGTAAAGTCGTTGGGTTCTTCGCTGGAGGTGTGGGTTTGAGTCCTGGCCTCACCATTCTTTTTCCCTATTTTCCTGGATTTGGTTTTCTGGGCACAGTTTGTATACAAAACCAGTTCTGACTGAGATGTTAACAGATTGGGCCGCTGGCCGAATGGTTAAAATCTTGCTGTTGGTCCGGGAGGTCACGGGTTTGAACCCGGTGACCTCCATGATTTTTATTTTTGTTGTTTTTATATTGTTTTGAGCATTTGGTTGCTAGATTTTGTACCAAAAGTGTTCCTTGTCCTATCTTTAACCCGAAAAAAATATATATATTTAAGACATTTAAATCTCGTAAATCACGTTTAACTTGTTATTCTAGATTAAAATATATTTCCAACATCTATACATATAAATATTGATATAAAATTCTAGTTTTTACAAGAAGGTAAAATATATATATATACACATACATACATATATATATATATATATATATATATATATATATATATCTTGGGTAGATTAACATATAAACTTATGCCGCTGGATTTTTATTCAAATAACCGAATATTTTATGATAACCTTTAATATATATAAATATATATTATCCTCGCAAGTTCGTTATTAACGTTACTTGAACGTTTAGTAAATACATATATTATATATATTTAATTTTAGAATATTTGAACTTAGAAAATATACAATATTGATATATATTGTGTTTCCTCGCGTTATTTCGATAATCGCTCGGATTTGGCACACATGCCATCCTCGACATGCTTTGAATTCCATGATCCTTCGTTTTTGTCGTTTACGTTAGACTTAATAGTTTATAGAACACACACTTATACATTTATGCTCGTTAGGTGATTGATTGCTTCACAAGACTCGTTCTTGGTACTTGAATTAACTGTTTATCTAGAATTTTTGCTGTGAACCTAAGGTGAGTTTTACGGCCCATTTTACTATTTTAATCCTGTTGGGCGAGATTAACATGCATGAACTATACAACTGAGATAATTAGACTTTTATATATCACTTGAAGTACTTGTAGCACACTGATACAACAAAGTCCTTCTTATGGTACCGTAGCGGGATATATATATTGTAGTACTACTGGGTCTGACAAACCCCACCCGGGTCAGTCGCTCTGGCACGATTGGATATCGAACGGGTGTTATATTCTTCCTAAACACAACAAGGCAAACTATAAACAACTGTTAGCTTCGGTGACTATCAACGTGCGAAGTTTCATGTATATAGCCTAGCTATTTATTAGTGATTATGCTCTTACAACTTGACTGTTGTTAAACAGTCAATCTTAAACTGAACTTGAGATGTTACTGAACTACTAGACCTGTGAACTCACCAACCTTTGTGTTGACACTTTAGCATGTTATTTCTTAGGTCGCTAAACTGGATTGATTGCCACGAGCTAGGATGCACCACTTTTGGATTTTGATTACCATGCATGCATATTAGACTTTAAAACTTTTCAAAACTAATCATCTTTTGGTTTGCGCATGTTTGGGCGCTTGAATATTTATTACAACTAATTTTGTTTACGCTTCCGCATTTCAAAACACATTTACTTTGGTTTGATTTTACATTGCATATAGATTGTTCGTATGGCTAATGTGTTCGATCCTGGTTTGTCACGCTCCATGCAGCGCGTTGTCGCGCGTGGGATTTTTGGGGTGTGGCATTTCTCTTTCAGTTCATCATTGGTCTTCTTGACTTTTACAACTTCAAGTTCATTTATTAAATGTGAAAACCTTACAATCAAATCTGACACTTTTTCATTATCACAATGTCCAAAATTATCAAATTCTTTCTTTAACACTTTCTTTCAAGTCATCTTATATTGCTCATTACCCTCACACCGTTCTGCAATAGCATCCCACAATGCCTTAGTCGTTGAATAGTTCTTAATTTGATGCATTAGATCTTTTGGTAATGCCATTGTAAGATAACTATATGTTTTCTTCTCTCTTGTAAATAATCCGCATCAAAACTACCAACCATCTTTGGCATATTGCCACTTAGCATCGGGTACTCATATTCCTTTTTAAGTGTAATCCAACAATCAACATCTTGTGAAAAGATGTAAGATTCAAACCGACTCCTCCAATTGTGGTAATCTTCCAATCGTAGCAACTTAGGAACTTTCTGAGTTGTTCCTATCTCATTGTCATAGTTCATCATGAGTTGCATCGATGTTTAAGTGGTTGAAAACAATTGAAAATCACTCATCTTGAAGTTGAAGAAATCTGTCTCAGCGTACCAAATATGTGATCAGTGTACCAAATATGTCGACTTCCGTACTAATGAGTTTCAACGGACCACCAACGGACCAAAGAAGTCAACGTACCAAAATCCGGACCAAAAGAATCAGAGTATCAAAACAAGCGGCGCACCAACTTGGTACGGCGTAACTGCCTGCGTACCAGCGAATAACCGTCGCGTACCACCGATGAAGATTGCCTAGCGTACCAAGATTCAGCGTACCAAAAATCTATGAAGATTGCCTAGCGTACCCGTGTATCATCCTGCGTACCAAGAAACTCATCCGGCGTACTAGCAGCGTACCATGTTGAAATCGACTGATTTTTTTTGAATTATTGCCATTGTGGACTGGAATTTGGAACAGTGATGTGCGAAAACACTCTAGGAAGCTTTAGAGATCATTTTTTACCTCAGAATCACTCAGAATTCTGAAAATTTGATGAAAAACGACTCAAACCCAAACTTTCTCTCACTAGGATTTCGGAAATGACCAAATCACAGCAGTAGAGCAACCTGGATTGCTCTGATACCACTTGTATGTACCTGAAAGGATCTTACTACTGCATGATTCGGTCACAATGATAACAACGAGGTAAATAAAGCTTAGCTTTATTGATTCACAAAGATTACAGCTCTAGAGAGGAAGACACTCTGAAAACACATAGTTAAGAAGATAGCAAAATGACAGAAGTCCTGAACTCTCTCTAACACGAACTATTTATAGTAGCAACATACTGGCCGGCGTACCAACTAGCGGACCAATTGGTATGGTCATACTAATTGGTACGGTGGACCATTGGTACGACCACCAAGGTATGTTGACTACTTGACTCACAAACTCGCTCTAGTGTAGATACAATACACGAGACACGATATAGCATAGGAATATGCTCTAAAAAAGAAAACGCATTAGCTCCACAGCTGAGGACGCCCTTTTCACAACCAGGCAACTAATAAACCCAGCATCCCGGCTAACGCCCCCCACCCCCACCCCCCAGCCCCCTCCCCCCAAGTTTCACCCTAAGCCTCGGCCTCCTAATCCTAGAGGGGAATAACCCATCAAGCTCCTTCACCCCATTACACGACGGCCAAAAAGCTCCGTTTTGGAGATATTTAGAACAAGACCAAGCGCAGGCCCCTTAGAGCTGATAATATCCAGAGCTTTTGTTGGAACGTCCAGATATTCCAAATCGGTCCGTTAACTGATTTAAGATGATGACTTTCAATGTATTCTTATTTGAAAGTATTCGGAATGGTTCAAGTCCGAGAAACGCGAAGATTTCATGAATTTATCTTTAATCTCTGAGTTTGAAGTTAATGACCTGACGAGAAATATATTTTAGAGACGAGACCGAATTTACCGAGGTTGGTCCATATTGCGTTGGGGAATAATTAAAAGAATTTATTTTTAATTCTTTTAATTTCTTTTTTATTAATAACGTTGGTGGATCATGACATCAACATGATGTCATGATGACATCATCACCTCTCTTAATATGTTTGAACGTGAACAACCGGAAAGACCAAGAGAAAACGGATTTGCAGAAACTGAAATTCCGATAACTTGTAAATCCTTCTTAGCGGACTTATTTAATTCCTTGCGTACTTCTGTGATGCAACAAATTCGCTAAGAAGAACTCAAGATACCTTAGCGTACTTGTTCCGGGAACCCTTAGCGGACTTCTCGAGTTGTTCCTAGCGAACTTGTTCCCGCAACCCTTAACAGACTTGTCAGGTTGGCCTTAGCGAACTTCTCAAAGTCTTAGCGAACTTGTTTGGGTCTAGCGGACTTGTCAGGGTGTTTGTGGGTTTTTGAGTCGGTGAACCTCGGTGAACAAACCTAGTCTCAATGTGTTCGTGACATCGAGTGGAGTTCAATGGTGTGGTCGGTTTTATGTTTCGTGGAGTATGTCGATCGGAATAACTGTTTGAAGTGTCGCCGGCGAGTTGATTCTATTTCCCCTGGTTCACGTCATGTTTTTCAGAGAGAGAGAGATATGTATTTGAAGTGATGATGACGTGTTATGAGGATTGGTCATCCGATTAACTTGGTTGACTTGCAAAAGTCATTCAGCCGATTTCCTTTTTGTCTCGTTTTAAGAATTCGCGTGGGACCAAGGCATTTTGTGTTTAATTCAAAGAATTGAATCAGACAAATTTATGGATTTACATCGTGAACCTGATTTCTATTTACTTGAATTACATATGGGTGATCTAACGAATATTAATAGTATCTTACTCTTAATTGGGTTAATCTGTTTAAACGGATTAAATGGTAAACCTTGTTAAATCTGTTATGACATATTATTTCGTGTCCATTTAACGTTGACTAACGTTGCTCACCGTGTTCTAATGAACTCTTCGTTAACATGGTTACTTATTCGTTTAATGTCTGTTATGACATCGTTAGGGGAGGGGGTATGGTTGCCTTGTGGCTTCAAGGAGCCATGCTCCCCAACCAATCATCATGTGCCAACTCAATTTTCATGTTTTTGAAGCCTTGTCAAGCCACACCACAAGGTATGGTTGCCTTGTGGCTTGGAGAAGCCACAGAAAAATTAACTTTTTTTTTTTTTTGATTTTTAACAACTTTTAATAAACAAACAACTTTTATATAAAAAAACAAACACTAGCATTACGAATACAATTGAAGTAAACAATATTCATTAAAACAAAATATTCATTAAAACAAAAATAAAATTACAACTTACAAAACATTCACTAAAAAAAAAAATTACAACTTTTATTAAAAAAAATTACAACTTTTATTAAAAAAAAATAACCGTTTAGACATACGGAATCGGTCTTTAAAAATCCCCTCGTGGTAACGGGGATTTTCGGCAAAATAAAGCTCCACCAATCGTTGGTGACCGTTTTCACGATCACGATAAATACTTCTCCTTCGTTTAGGAGCGGAAACCTCTTCTTGTTCTTCTTGTTCTTCTTGTTGGATGACGTTAACACATAGGTTAAGGTAATTCATCGCGTCCTCGTACGAACCATCGGAGCTGCTTGACGAAGTCCCAATCTCGGGTGGTGGAATAAAGTCGGCCTCATCGTAACTCATTTTATAAAAAAATTGGTAGAGAGAATTGGAGATGAAATGGGAGTAGAGTGTGGTTTTTAAAATATTTGGGTTTGTATATATAGTAAATTAGAAAAAAAAAAAAAAAAGGCAAAGAGCCGTTGGGCTCCCAACGGTAAAAAAAAACGGCTAATTTTGCCCGGCTCAAGCAGGCTTGGAGGAACCGCCTAGCACCAAATTTGGGGAGCCTTAGAGAAGAACCGGGTCACCCGGTATGGTTGCCGGCGAGTGCCGCGCGGCACCCTGGGAACCGCCTCGCGGTAACCGGGACCATACCGTCCCCCCTTAGTTCATTTATTCTTTCTTGAAGTCCAAGACGCAATGTGACCACCATGTTGATTTATTCGGGCTCGCTTCAGATTAATCAAGTCAACGTCAAGATAACTTCAAGAATGCTCAAGGCGACACGTGAGTCGGTCTTAGCCAAATCGGCTCGGGCGCGTCGTTACCTCAAATTGCTCATTTGATTTTTATTTAGTTTCTTTTGATGTAATTGTTTATATAAATAGAGGACTTAGTTGAGAGAGAGTTAAGGATTTGTAGAATTGGTAAGGTTAGCTAAGTGTGTGTTTTTCATGGTGTAAACCCCAATTCTCTCCAAACACTTGTAATCTCTCCTTTGTAAACTACAATATAGCAATAAACATCAAGATTTTTATATCGTGTTCTTCGTGTTCATCATTTGATCTTTCTCGAGCTTCTTGATCGACCCGGATTCTGCACCCGGTTGGTCTCGTATTTGCGAGATTCTCGGATCTAAAAGGACCTAACACATGGTATCAGAGCTTTCGGTATGAACAAAACCCTTTTTGTTCTTGAGGATTTTGTAAGATTTAGCTCGTTTTAGTGAAGTTTTTGAAGATCGAAGGTTGCTTCTTGAGTGGAAACATCATTTGGAAGCTGATTTCATCCTCAGATTCTCCATCAGAGATCATTTTCATCGGTTTTTGGGTTGTTTTTATTTAAAAAAGGGAAGAACACTTCAAGAACATAAAGTCACTGTTCTTCATTTTTGGAGATGATTTGCTGAGATTTGGAAGTTGTCATAGTTTTGAGTATTGATCTGAAAATACGTGAGCATCGGATCGTTTACTCGATCTAGCTAATCGGACATCGGAATGTAATTAACCGATTAAATTGTTGATCAAAACGAACAATTACAATCAGTGAAACACTCAGAATACAGACACAGAGAACGCTCTCAGAAACACACACTTAGCAGTAATCTCGCATGCTCAGAACTGAATATTACAAAGACCAAACGACTATTTATACCCAGCTG
>JBCNJP010007384.1:0-13000 GCA_039602395.1 Deinandra increscens subsp. villosa | reverse complement strand
CCCAAACAGTTTCATGGCTTAATACCCATAAAACCCATAAAACAGTTTCAGTTTTATTGTTTGCTTTTGTTAAATAGTAACTGATTACCTAAATTTGAAAAGGTATAAATGGACCAATTATATGTAAATAATAGCAACTGCTTTTGCTACAGGTTCAGTTCACCCCATTTAGGCAGCCTCTAGCTGTTGAAGACGGTGATCTGCTTCTTCCTTGTTACTCAAACTATTTTCTATTTGGAATATAAAGTAAAATTATGGCCCGGGTTCTAAAAAAACATCAATCAAGACCCAACCAAACTGTTCTAATTTAAGAAAACATTAACCAAGACCCAGCCAAGCTGTTCTAAAAGCAGAGACCAACGTACCTTTAAGCCTCCAACAACAATGACACCCAAAGAAACCTACAAACAAAGAAACCATAAAGCACTTCACCACACTAAAATAAGACATAACACACCGTAAAAGGTAAAAAAAAAAGTTTAGTAAACCAAAAAGCAAGAAGGAAACACAAACATTTCGATAGAAAATCCATCTAACAAAGCCAAAATAAGGTTTTAAAACACATAATCACAGCATGCATTCTATGTGTGTATGTGTTTAGTGTATTATGTTTATACACATGTGTGTGTATGTGTCGATGTATAATACAATGTGGGAAGACTGATGAGAGACAACTGATGAAATCCAAGGGCATGATGTTCTTTTTCTATATGTTCTTTCTTTCAGTTGATCGTAATAGGTTGGTTTAGATTGTTGGGTAACAGGTTGTCAAAAGAGAAGAGATGAGACCACAATTAGCATAAAACAAATCAGGCCATATAAGCTAAAAGTTCTGTAGGTTTAATCATGATGAATAAACATTTGAGTAAGGATGTAAACCAAAAAGCAAGAAGGAAACACAAACATTTCGATAGAAAATCTATCTAACAGAGCCAAAATAAGGTTAAACGCTTTAAAACACATAATCACAGCCGTTAACAAAGACCAAACCATTTAAAAACCAATATGTTGTCCCAAAACACACCTAAATTCATGTAGGCAAAACCAAAAACTAACCAAAAATTTTCAGCCGTTAACAAACCCAATAAGAAAGCAGGAAAGTTTAAAAATCCATATGCTAGCACAAAGATGCATATTTAGATTATTTTCAAAAGATTACAAACATGAATCTGGTTTGTTCTCTATCCTTCATTTCAAACATGTACAAATCATTTATTTCTTTCAGATCCTACTAAAGATATCAGTCAACGAACCGAAGCCGCTTAACAACCACAACTGACCCACTGAAAATCAAAATCCAAAATGAAAGAACACATATAGGAAGACGATTCTAATATTTTTTGCGTGCTGGCATTTCGACAAACACCTGATAGGCGACCGCAAAGCAATTTCTTTGGGGCAGGCAAAATTTACAACCGAAATTGTCTAAATCCATCCATATAATTTCAAACGAAGTAGAAACATGGTAACAAAAACAAAAAAAATTATTGAATTAACATTTAAACAACCAAGAGTAGAAAGAAAGAACGAATTTCAGAGAGAAAAGACTAACCAAACGCAGAAGAAGCAAACTCTGCTTCAATAAACTTGTTGAACGATTATGATATAGGAAGCCTCACGGTAAGGTAGGTCAGCAGGGCAGAGGGAGATATGGGTGTAATAGTAGACGACTGTAGAAGAGGAGGGGTATGGAAGCATGCTGTAAAGGGTTCGTATGAGATGGAAGCGCACGTTATACCGAAGGAAGGACAACTTCCCTCTGAAATTGAGAGCAATCAGCGAAGCAGGTGGCCATCAAAGTAAAGAGATACACGCCATCGTCTTAGGGTGGGTGGTATGGGGTATATTTTTTTTCGGCAAAGGGGTTTCGGCATAGGGTGAATTTCGGCAACAATTTGGCAACCATACCCTTGCATTCGGCAAGGTGGATTTCGGCAAAAAAAAATCAAAAAACGGCAACTACTTGCCGATTATTGCCGAGGGTGATTTTCGAACGTTGGGCTTTTTTTGCCCGTTAATTTTCGAACGTTGGCTACTAGCCAACGGCTAGTAGCATATATTTTTTTTTTTTGTTTTTTTTACAAGTTTTCCACCTATATAAACCCCAAAAACTTTAAACTTTTTACACCACATTTCATTTCTCTTCTACTTTTCTAACCCAAAACCAATGGATCCTAGGAAAAAGAATGCCTCCACATCCGCCCCGAAGAAATTTCGACCCAAAGTCCGGTCGAATATCGGACAAAGTTCGACAAACCGAAACCAACAACCTTTCTACGTACCTTCTCCACCTATAATTTCTCAAACCTAACCCGTTTATTACCCACCACAACCACCACAACAACAATCTTTTAATGATCTACTACGATTCGGACATCCCGACTACTTCCAACAATACGCTTCATCGGCCCAACAATCATATCAAAATACTCAATTCCGAGAACCCCGTCGTCTTGTCGACGAAGCTAGTGATAGCGAAGAGATGGACGAGGAGATTGAAGTAGATGAAGAAGAACGAAGTCGACTCTACCCAATTGCCAAGTCGGTTGCCCGACTTAAACGAGGACTCAACGCCTCCACTTCCACAACGAAAATCTAGAACGAAGTCGGGTGAATCGTCGAAGGATGGGTCCTCAAATGCTTTGGAGGTGATGAATAGGTTTGAAAGCAAATGGGAGAAAGAAAAAGAGGTGAAGGCGGCGATTCGAGAAAAAACCGTCGAGAGAAAGGCGATGATGTACGCGGCGGTGAAAGAAACGATGGAAAACGAAAAACGAGCTCGCGATCTTGAAATATTTTTAAGACCGACCGAGAACGTCCCTACGAGCTTACTACCGACCCTTCTCGCCGAGAAACGTCGAATCGCCGTTTTGCATAATTGGGAATGTGATTTTTAGATTTGGTTTTAAAATTTGTGAAAGTGGTTTTTTTTTAATTTCTATGTAAGTTTTTTATTTTTAATGAAAAATTTAGTTTTATGTTTTATGAAATATAATGTTTTCCTTTAAATATAATATATAAAAATTAAAATAAAAAACATAAATAAAAAAAACTATTCAACTTATCCAACCCAACTTATCCCACCCATACCATTCAAAAAACACAAAAGACATATACTTTTTTCTCTCTCCTGGTGTCACTCTCCTATTGGCCAAAAAACTTATCCCATTTTACTCATCCTAAAAAATTTATCCCCCACACCGCCCACCCTTACAAATTGAGCGATACACGAAATCGGAGGAAAAAACGTACGATAATGTTGACATCCATTGCTTTCACTTTGACTGTTTCAAATTTTAAAAAGAATATATACAAACTTTTTTTTAATGATAAGATAATTTCATAACCCTTTCTTTATTTATTGACCTACAGTTTTTTTTACTCATAGACAACAAATATATAAAACCTATATAAATTTATTTTTAATGATGAGACAATGAAAAAATACGATTTTTATCCACCTCAGTTTTTTTTATTCAAAGGCAAACAACGATGGTTCTTTTTATTTAGAATTGTTTTTTTTAGTGATGGTTCCTTTTAAAAAAACAACAATGGTTCTTTTAATCTAAAATTGTAAAAAAACAACAATGGTTCTTTTGTTTTAATAAAAATTGTAACAAACCAAATTTTTTTAATTTAAAAATGTTTTTTAAACCAACAATGGTTCTTTTGTTTTAATAAAAAATTGTAACAAACCATTTTTTTAATTTAATTTAAAAATGTAGCAAAGGGAAGAAACTAAACAAATATCATGCCACATATGAAATTTCCGATGTGGACCCTGTCAATTTTCTTTGTCTATGACCTATTTTCTTTTCTTTCAAATTTCAATAAAAAAATAGAAGAAAATTAAAAAAAAAGAAAAGAATAGAAAGTGACATGTCAATTTGTGATTGGTCTAAATCTTATAAATAGTGATTGTTGTGTCTAACCAACCATATGGTTTTTGTATTATTTAATAATGTGTATGCATGTATATATACACACAAAAGTTTAACCATCATATGACACGTACCTACGATGAGTAATGTTTTCATTTGATGATTCAGATCAAAGTTCTCGACATCTATTAAAGATTGAAGTAGGGAGCAAGTAATTTTTTCTTTTTAATATGGTATACTATAACCAGGTAGGTATTATACCCGTAATCTGGACCCATTAAATAATATTATATTTCATGAACGGTTTATAAAAATTACAGAACATCTAAAATATTGCATGATTCCAATAAATATAAATATTATATTTATTTATCGGTTAAACACACAAACCGGTGAATGTTCGTATAATTATGCGGTAAAGAGCGCGTCTAATCAGTGTTGCGGTCTCGGCCGTTTGACAGACTAAATACGTCCTTTCGACCGAAATTCTTCATAAATATTATAATAATTATTTATACTTTGCCGAGGCGTTATAATCATCTCGAATGGCTAACCGAATTGATTTCGGTTATTATCGCGTGACAGCAACAGTTGTCGACTTCACCTTTTTTCGTGCTGAACACCGCAAATATATTTTATAACGGTTATAAATCAAGTATTTAACAATACCTGATATTCTATTTTTGCATCGGTGTTATTTTCATGACGTTCGTGCCTAAATACGGGTTATTACAAACCGGGCCTAAATTACTATTTCGCGTTTTCCCGCTTCGTTATAACTCGGATTTTATATCCGTCTGTGCCCACGATCTTTATTTTTCGTTATATACCATATTCTATAAATTCGTCTCTTGACGTTTCCTCGAATGTCGTGCCGTATATCCGTACGTGAATCGTGACGTTTCTCTATTATACGTATATATATTATATCACATATATTTCAGCTACTTAACAAATATAGCACATGTATATAACTTAGTCATGAATTTTGGGGTGTTACACGCCTAAACGAATTCTCGTTTTCTTATAAAATAAACTTTACCAATTTATTTTAAAGAAAAAAAATAGAACATCGAAAATACTAATTTAAATCTACTTTGCTTATTTCAGAATGCTATTGAAAACTCACCTCCATTAAGTTTAATGGTACAACTTGACCACTTCATTGAGACTGGCTTTCTCACGTGGCAAACTACCCTAAGGAACCTTTTAAGGCTCTTCGGTAAACTCTATGTTATTGACTGACATGTCCGGAGTATTCCATCTTACTTGCTAAATGAGAACTCGCGGACTGAGCTCCAAAAGCACATTGACGATGATAAGGACGTCACTGACCTGATGCTATCTAGCATGGATCAGGATGATCGATACAATTTCATAAGGATGACTGCTTACGACATCATGCGTAAACTCAAAGATTTATTTGAGTTAGGTTAAAAGACTGAGCGAGCTGAGGCACTTTCAAAATTCGTGAACTGCACTATGGCAAGCGAGTCCTCGACATACGATCATGTCATGCTAATGAAAGCGTATCGTGACAGACTGATCGACCTTGGCTACTCCATCCGTGAAGGGATGACTCTTGATGTAGTGCACAGATCTCTGCCAGAACGTTATCGCATTCTTGCGATTAATTGTTCGGCTCAGACGATCGAGGAGGTCATTCCGTTGATTCCTAACGTGAAGATCAGGACCACGTCGGACGTGCTCAGAGTCACCAATACAAAGATCTCCAAAACCAAGAAGGCCAAAGAAGGAAAATGCAAGAAACCACAGGCGCCGCCTCCCGAGGAACACTTGTGCTATGAGTGTAACAAAACGGGACACTGGCGTCATAAAGTCGTGAATTAAATTACTAAATTAATTAGTAATATATTTTTATATAAACATTTAAATAACGAGTTATGGGTTTGCTAACGGAACTAACGGATATAGTTAACGGTGTTAACTGGGAATTTGGCAGTTGCCAGACTTGTACTCACACATACTCACTTAGCAATGGCCGCAGATCATTGTACTCGAACCTTTTTCAGTGGAATAAATTGGCAATGTGTGTTATCAATGCCAGTGGTTTTTTATGTCGGCAGCTCTTGGAGACATTCAGGGGTTAAGGGCTTTTTCCCCTTGTGTTCTTGCTCGCATCCTGGGAATTCAATAGTCGTGTTTGCATTTATTTTATATTGTCCTTGAACTCCACCCGTTTTAATTAATTTCGTATATATTACATCCAAGGCACCATACCTCACAAACGAATTTGGTAACAAAATCTGGTCTTGTAATTTTTAGCTAAAACACCCATTACCTTTGTATATATTGTTGGACATCATCATTCTATGTACTAAATTCCAGATCTGTCTTTCAGCTAGACCATCTATATTTGTGACAACTGCAACTTCCCAAGTTAACTCCGTTAAGTTTTTCCGTTAGTTCCATTAGTCCCGTTAGTGAAACCGAGACCCGTTATTTGAATGATTTCATATTTGTCTATGTTTACTTGCTAATTAATTTTAGTAACTTGTTTCGTGAACTTATTTCGTGATCTTATGTGTTAACTATAAAAATTTGCATTTTTATGCGAAATCGGGCTTCGTGCGTGAATTCGAATTTTTATGTATAAATGATACTTATACTTATCCCGACTAAACATTGTATGCTAAACGAGTTTAAAAACAATTAGAAACATTTTTAGAATCTTTACTTCACAAGTTTTTAGTTAAAACCCATTTATTTGAGTTTTATGCTAAATGTGTTTAAAATGGAACTTAGGCTGTGTTTGGCGCACTAGCTGAAAAGCTAGCTGCTAGCTGATAAGCTAGCTGTTAGCTGATAAGCTAGCTGACAAGCTAGCAGCTAGCTTATCAGCTAGCTGCTAGCTTATCAGCTAGCTGCTAGCTGATAAATTATAAGCTAGCTGATAAGCTAGCTGATAAAAAATAGCGTTTGGTAAAAACTAGCTGATAAACTAGCTTAAAAATATAAATTACATAAAAGTACATGTCATAAATGTAAATAAAGATATTTATTTGTAAGTTAGGGAAGGGTAAAACTGGAAATATTATAAAAGCTAGTTGAAAAGCTAGTTGAAACGCTACTCCAACTAGCTTTTCAAAAGCTAGCTTATAAGCTAGCTTATAAGCTAGCTTTTTGACGTTTACCAAACGAGGCTTTTAAAAAAAGCTAGCTTATTAAAAAAGCTCCGTTTGGTAACGTCAAAAAGCTAGCTTATAAGCTAGCTTATAAGCTAGCTTATGGCGCGCCAAACACAGCCTTAGAGGGACCATTTGTGTAACTTTTAAAACATAGAAATCTGCCCTATCTCCCTCCCCCTCCCCCATTTCACGACATTTTTCCCTCTCTTCTTCTCCCATACGGTTCTTCACACACACACACACACACTTGGAGATTTTCGGGTTTCACCTCAAATCAAGCAAGAAATCGGGTTTGTGAGCTCAAGTAAACTTCAAGGAAGCTAGGGGGAAGCTCCATTTCTGCATCACCATCATCATCCGCCCCTTTTCTTCTTCACCCTCGTACGCCCTAATTTTTGAATCCGAAATTAGTTGATTGCATGTGTGTTTTTGTGTGTCTATATGCTAAATGGAGTGTTGTTATGCTCGTATTTCATGTTTTAGGTTAAGATGTGTTAACTTATGAATTGGGACAGATTTGAACTCGGGTTTAGAGCTGGGTTTTGAATTCAAATTTCTGCTATGAAGGTTCTTTTATGCATGTTGGGTGTTTGGACATAGAAATTGGGTATATGTGCTTGAATGCTAATTGCTATGTTGGGTTTTTGCTATGAACTTGATATGAACATGTTGAGAACTGAAAATCCATGTTAAAGTGTTTATAATTATGTTAGTAGGTGTTGGATGACCAAATTGTTGCTCAAAATTAGAAAACCGAAATTTTTGCAAACTATAAAGTATGGACAGATTCGTCCAGATTTTTAGGCTGACTTGCAGAGGTCATAACTCACTCAATTTTTATCGAAATCAGTTGATTCTTTTTCCGTAGTAAATTTTCATGTCTTAGATTTACAACGCCTACTCGCACACTTTCTAAAACCTCCGTTTGGTCATCCAAAACACAGCTGCAAGTTAGGTGTGCAAAGCTGTCATTTTCTGTGAAAAGTAGACTTTTCAAATTGGTTGAGCATGCTAATCATGTTTTATTGACGAGTTTGCTATTTGTAAATGATGTTTATATGTTAAAAGTAAGATATGGAGAAGTTGGTTCATAAATTCAAAACTTTGAGTGAGTTATGCAAGTTTTCATTTTACCTTGACTTGTTTGCTAAATGCCAAAAGTGTCAACTTCCGACGTGCATAACTTTCTCATACCTTAACCTTTTTACTTGATTCTTTTTGCAACAAATCCTGATTGATATGTAGTATATGCCTGTAAAATTTAAAGAGTTAATTCCAAGTATTGTGTATTTTAGCTATGCCACTAGTTAAGTGCTTGAAGTTTGACTTTCTGGGTCAACTTTGACAAAAATTGCAAATCCTTGAATTTCTCTCAATATGAGACTTGTGTGTGCTTTGTTTGACTTGTGTGGCTATATGAAACAATTTTAGGCGCTAAGATTGCTATTTTAGTCCTCGCGACACCTCCTAACCCGTTTAGGTCATATTTGCCCGATTAGGTTGATTGTGACCAACCTATTGCTTCTTTTGGCTGAGTACCAGTGCCCCCTCAGGTGAGTTCATTACTATATGTTGCTATGTCCATTCAGGGACGATAATGCGCAACGGTAAGGTATTTCTTACTAAGTAAACTTTTTGCGACCAAATATCATATGTATCATTGAATTGATTGTTAAACTTCAAAAGTCCTTACATTCGGACCGTTAATATAGAATAGCTAGGTGATGTTGAGTAGTACTACTGGGGATTGACACCCCCCGCCCAGCGGTGCACGTGATGCACCAACCCGACTGGAGGTCGGACTGGGACCAATGTTATCCTACCCTCCGTGGTCTTTCAGGACACGGGAAGGCAAATCCGTAGGTAATCCCTATACATTGTCAGCTTCGGTTGCGAACAATTCAAATGTGCATAAATTAGGCTAGCTACCTATGATATGGAAAATTTTACAGGTCTTATGATATTGATTGTGTTGTACCTGTCTTTGATCATAAAAATTAGGCTAGCTTTCTTTGTGCTTAACGATTTGACTCCCAACAGTGTTCTTAACGATTTGGGTATTTTGCCTTAACGATTTGGTTGAGTTTTTAAGCGTTAACGACTTGCCCCCATTTTCTCTTAACGACTTGGTGGCTCCTCTTAACGATTTGGTAATTGGCCTTAACGATTTGCTACATGCTTTAACAACCAGCAACCTGTTCTTAGTGACCTACACGTATAACTTAATGTTTAGCCTCGTATAGGGCAACATTGTATAAAATCAGATGATTTCTCATGGGATGCTTGTGACTGCGTCTGTTACCCAAAAAAATTGACACTCTTTTCCTTGGTCAATTTAGACCTCGCATTATAAATCACATAGTGTTGTGTGATAATTCAACGTGAATGTGACTTTAGTAACATAAATGAAATCAGGCATGTGATGACTAAGTACAATATGAGATTCTCTCAGTATATATATAAACATATGTGTATATAACGGATTCGTGATCGAGTCAGACAATAACTACTCTATATCTTTAAGTAAGTTGGGGGCATTGTAGCCTGCCCTCCCCATACTCCTACTGAACCACTTGCTTACCAAATTGTACCTACGATAAACTTTAAATTAGATGAGCTGTTATTCTCAGAACTTGTCTCCTTGGCAAATCCCAGTCAGTTACCTTTGATTTAATGACCACATTCTTGATACTTACCCCTTGGAAACCACATACTACCCCATCGAACCTGGTAGCTAAAGTAAGAGGAACCAGCGTGACCATACAAGGTAAGTTGCCGTTACGGGTGCACACGTAAATGTAATTTGCAGTGTATGGAAGCCCTGGGGAATCCTGCTCGGCAGACCGTAGGTTGTAAGGAATACGACCTTGCATTTTCAAAAAAAAAAAAAAAAAAAATCCCTAACATCAATTTCTCAAGCTAAAGGGACTCAACCATATGGTTGAGGACATCTAGCAAAGTTCATTTTGCTATCACACTTGTTCTCCTTTCTTCTAGATATAGTATCCAACCTATCAAAATCCTTTAGAAATGCTGGTGCAAATGATAACCCCTGTGAGACATCATATCACTTACATCATTTGGTGACGAGACCTCCCCTCGCTGCGAGCGATCCGTGGTTAAACTTATAACTGATCTTGATTTATCCGCACTCTTAATTCTACTCTTATGAAAGTTACCGCTATAACCACTCTGCAAGCCCTCGCAATTGTACAACGACTTCATAAACTCTAACCTGATCGAAGCCCAGACGTCTTGAATGGGCAATTACGCCTCGAACATTTGAAGCCAACCTCTCGATAGGAACCTCCTATGAAGTTTTTTTTTCCCTTGACTAGTAACCCCCGGTACGTCTGTACGAGTCAACAAATGTTGTTAATAGCCTCATCACGATCTCACGCACTTTATACCTCACTGCGATTACAGTTTCACTCAACAGAGCAATGTTTGTTACTTCCCGAACCCCGTACGATCTGTTTTAATTTTCAACACCCGATTCATGTGTGAACTTCGCTACCGGTGAACTTTTCCTCTTATTACCTTTTGTGACTTAGTTGGTCCTTAAGCCTAGAGCCACTGTGGCTAGTTACCCTCCTCGATGACATTTCCATGTCCCTTACTTTCAAAGGCTCCCGTACGACCAACAGTGACAACCAGCAATAGGCAGTGTATGCTAGGAAAGTTCCGCAACATCATACATTGATACCCATTGTCCTCGTTCCTCCATTTCTAGGAAAATTCTCTTTGGTAACCCCTGTTTCATAACCAATGGTGACTTAATCAAATGATTCACTCGAACTCTCGACAACATGCGTAAGGAGGTAGATTGACTCCAGATTTAGCGAAGACACATTTGAATTAATTGTATATGCGGCTTTTCGATACGCAGTAAACCTCGCGAAACCTTAACTACAATTTGTATATACATTCATTGAAAGCCAGCTAGTATTTGAATTCGTCAGCACCTGGTATTTCGGAATCTCACTCTTACTAAACGTTTTCACTTTTACTTACTCTTGAGAGCCGATATAAGCTGGTGCTCGATTCTTCTGTATGGTGCCACCGTCGACACAATCGCATTGATATCGGTCAACCCAAATCGTTTTTCTCCAGACTCGTCACAATGGTACTGGATCGACCAGTTGCAACTACCCTACACTAAACGCCTCGCTCTTCATCCTATATCTGTATTCCCCTACTTGATATCATTTATGCCTCCACAAAGAAACTTTCGGTGATTAGAACGTCACCCCTATTTTGAATCTTTACCGGAGGGTAATATTCGTAACGATATATCCCATGTTGGCGAACCTCATTTTAAACCTAAACGTGAAAGACTACCTTCTCTTTTGAATCCTCTTCAGAAACTCAAATTGTATTCGCATTTCGTCCGCTAAACCTTTAATAATTCTCACCCTAGACGAAGACCCCCACCGACCGAAAACATGGAAAAACCTTTTTGTCGTAAAAATTCAAATTTTTCACATGATTGCATGGTTTCAAATTTTTCTCTCCCATTCAAACTCAAAAGCACCAGGAATCAACATAAAGAAAAACCTTATTTTCAAGTATATTATCTAACAAGATTTGTCAAATAGCCAGGAATGGCAAAGAAACTGGTGCACCCTCAACGTGCTGGTAGTGTGGTGGGTTAGCTGCAGTACACCCTATACATAAGCACTGTCGGTATGTCGAAGGTGGGATCAGTGCTGAACCATAGATTTACCTTGAAATCATCAGACAGAAACCATTTAATGGGACAGTGCCCGCAATAAAGAAAAATTTATGTTACTCCCGTTGAATTTTCGCATGACCCTCATACATATCTTTCGCTAAAAGGGATGTGCACAGTTTAATCAAATAAAACTTATTGTTTTCCAACCCTCTAGATTGAGAGGAAACATCCTGATATAGATTTCCTACTAAGGGACAAATATAGATTACGACCTAAATGAACAACAACGTTTTAACAACTCAAGTTTTGTATTATAAAAGACAAATCACATGTTCCTTGGAGCAACCCCGTGACTTTCCCAGGACCTTTATCAACGCTTACTCGTCCCAGATCCATACTCATCCTGGTTCACCATGGAAATTAGTGAAATATTTCAAATTGGTCCCCTAGTTATTACATTTCTGACATCCCACGACTTGTTGATCTCACGTACGCCTAAATTGTCATCGGCTTGGAGAAGTAGAGCACTTCTTTATGAGATTTCTACGCTTACCCGCTATGCTATTGATACTACGATACTTTGCAGCGTCGTCTGCCTATGCCTTTTCTGCAAACTGTAAGAACCACCCGATCTTAACCAAATTCAGGGATGCATACCCACTCTCTAGGTACGTTGACGTCCGAACCTTTTTAGCAACACTTCTTGCCTCTACCGTGTCATTTGACACAATACCTTCTGTTATCTTATTGGATACTACAGCTGAAGACTACTCGGACATATGGTCACTTCGTCATATTAAACATTTCAATCTCGGATGTGGCGTCGCCGTCACATTTGTTAAACCTAACCATGCGATGCGATTCAAGTCGCTCATGAAAACGTTGGTTATAGAAAACCACTCTTCATACGATTATGCGAAATGTTCCTTCGATGCTTTTTTTTATCATATATCAACCATCATTTTCTCGTGGAACAGAGAACTTGGACTATCTCATAACGATCCGTTAAACGATTAGCACTACGACAATTTTCGGGACGAAAATTCTTTAACATGGGGAGGCTGTGACAACTGCAACTTCCCAAGTTAACTCCGTTAAGTTTTTCCGTTAGTTCCGTTAGTCCCGTTAGTGAAACCGAGACCCGTTATTTGAATGATTTCATATTTGTCTATGTTTACTTGCTAATTAATTTTAGTAACTTGTTTCGTGAACTTATTTCGTGATCTTATGTGTTAACTATGAAAATTTGCATTTTTATGCGAAACCGGGCTTCGTGCGTGAATTCGAATTTTTAT
>JBCNJP010007383.1:0-12044 GCA_039602395.1 Deinandra increscens subsp. villosa | reverse complement strand
ATACAGAAGAGCTTTCTCAGTTGCCAGTTTTTGATATTTCACTATGTCTAGTTTCTGAGCTTTTACCTTCTCTTCATTCTTTTGCCATCTACCCTTGAATGAACTCCTTTCACATTTTATCTCAAACAGTTCTAGCTGATAATTTTTACAGATTTGTCTAAGTCCAGGAATTATACGAGCACAAGTGGGATCAGAACATACCTTGATGTTATCAACCTCAGCGGCAAAGGCTTCCTTGTCTTCTATCTGAATCTCTTCAGGTTTCTCATTAGTTACAACAAATGCATGCTCTTCCTCATCATCCCTTTCCATAGAAGCAATCATTGCATGTGACAGGCTAAACTCTTTTAACTGAGGAGTCCAGTCATATCCATCTCCTTCCTGAACAACCAAAGCACTTGACTCTGTCTTTCATTTGTTATCACCTGCTTTCCTTTCTTCTGTTCTTTCCCTCCTCAGCTTGGTGCACTCTCTTGCGAAATGCCCATACTCGTCACAGTTGTAGCACCTCAGCTTGCTCTTGTCGAACCCCATCCTGATCTTATCTTGGTCCTTCCACACATTTCTCCCAGTCTTTGCCATGAACTTCTTTGCTCTGAAAACAGCCATTGCCATCTGCCAAGAGACATCCAACATTTCTACATCTTCTGGATTTATCTGATTCAGCTCACCTGAGAGCATCTCAGTAGGGACTAAAGTTCCGGCCATAAGAGCATGATAGCTGTTCATAAATCCCATTCCGAGTGCAAAATTGGGATCATTTGTAGCATCAGGGGTTGACACCTCCACTTGAACTTGCATGCGGTTGTGCCACAAAAGCAGTTGACTTTGTGACAGAGCTCGGTCCACTTCCAGCTGACTTTCCATCTTGTTTAGAACCCACTTCTTCTGACAACAGGGCTTGGTTCAATTTTTCGGCCAAACTAAGGGAGCTTATATGGTTCAATTCTCTCTGCTTGTCATCAATAAGTTTTGACTTCAATTTGTTAATCATCTCATCAGGAGATAGCTCACTCAGCTTGTTGTTGTCCTTAATGATGGAGATGTTAGTGTTCCAGGATTTGGGCAAGCTATTCAGCAGTTTCAGATTCTTATCTTCCAGATCTGGTTCAACACCATAGCTTGACATTTCGGCCATCAGAAACACGAACCTTTGCACCTGTGCTTCGAAGGATTCACCTTGAATGTGGTTGAACAGATTGAATTTCTGCTTCAGCATTTGCTTACGGCTTGCCTTTATGTCCGGATTTCCCTCATAAGCCACTATCAAAGCATTCTAGTGTTGCTTGGCAGTCTTGCAGTGCTCAAATCCTTGTGCAATATCTGGTGTTAGTGCCATAGTCATGATGGAAAATGCCCTCTCAGCTTTGTTGCATCTTTCCCAATCATCATCATCATATTCGTCTTCCGTTTTAGCTTTACCCGCATTGGTTCCTTCTGCATGTGTAGGCGTGTGTGGCCCATGAATTACCGCTCTCCATAGTCTTAAATCAACACTCTTCAAGTGGTTTTCAAACCTATATTTCCATTCCAGAAAATTATCCGCCGATGTGAGTCTTGGTGGACGAGTGATGGATCCAATCTTAAAATCTAACTTCTGATACATACTTGGTTCGAAATCCATAACGTAAGCTTAGGAAAACTTAAATCTAAAGTCCAAATGTCCAAAGAGAGAGATTACGATCATAAACACTCGATTACGATCGAGAACACTTGATTACGATCGAGACCACAGCGCGTCGTAAACTCCGATCGTAAATACCGATTACGATGAAAGTTGATCGTAAACGTCGATTCCGGCCGAGAGAATCGTAAACTCTGATTACGATTGATGATTCCGGAAAAGCAAAGTCTTAAACGCCCGATTCCGATCAGAAAATGTCGTAAACACCAACTTTTGAATCGTAAACACGTAAAAATTAAATGTTGAACTCGTAAACTCGATTCCGATGATGATCTTCAAACACTTGCAGTCGTAAACCCCAAACAAACCCAGAAATAGCAGCAGCAACGATCGCAGACACGAAGAACACTTCAAATCTTCAAAAACTCGAACCTTTTTCCAGAAAAACCTCGAATCCAATACCGTGAGAGCCTCGAATCAGTGATTCTTGGCTCTGATACCAATTGTAGGTCCAGAAAAACAACCAAATCACGATATTGCTATCACAAACGAGTGCGGAATCCTCGTTAGTGATTGATTCGAGAAGAAAGTAGATGAAAGAGACTTGATAAACCAAAGAAGATCAAATCTTGGATGTAAAACACAACTTTCTTGAGCTTAATGAATCTGATCGTAAACACAAGAGAGATCTGAAAATCGTAATCCAAAAGCTAGCTACAATCATAAACTAGTGAGCTTATATACTACTCACTTACAAGCCCTAATCCAATCATAAACACAAAACCGCCCACATGGCCCAAATCGTAAATTATTCTAAGCCCAAAAGCCCAATACTAATCAAGCCCATATCTAATGTTCATGCCTCAAATATGTAGCCCAACAGTTCTCACATTCTAAACAGGTCAACCTATTTATAGGTGACATTAAACTAACCTGCGTACCATCTACCCAGCGTACCATTGCTACATTGGTCAGCGTACCATCATGGTATGGACCATGGTACATGCCCTAAACTCACACATTGCTCTCACATAGATACAATACACGAGACACACCGTAGCATAGGAATATGCTCTAACACTTTTCAATCGGAATCCAACAATCAACATCTTGAGAAAAAATGTATGATTCAAATTGTTTCTTCCAGTTATGGTAATCCTCCAATCTTAGCAACTTGGGAACTTTATGATTTGTTCCTATTTCGTTATCATAACTCATCATGAGTTGCACTAAAGTCTCAGCAGCTGCAAATGCTTGATAATCGCTCATTTTCAAGTTGAACAATCAAAAGTCAAAACTTCAAACTCAGAAACGAAGTTCTTAGAGACGGATTTTGAGGGTCAAAATTGAGGGTACTATCCGTTAGGCAGTAAAAGTATAGATCTCTCTGAGACGGTCATTTTGGCTGGTATTAGCTCCCGTAACTCTTAACTGATCTCAAGTTACGTCAGTTTTAGTGAACACTACTATTTTGTTAGCGTACCAAAATATCGGTCTCCGTACCAATACCCTCACCAGACCAACCACATACTAGTTATAAATAGCGTACCAGTGAACTCAACGTACCAATGAACAATATCGTACCACCTTGGTACGGCGTAACTGCTTACGAACCAATCAATAACCGTCGTGTACCACCGTTGAAGATTGTCATCCGTACCAACGATCAACGTATGAAGATGCTCCTGCGTACCATTTGGTTCATCCAGCGTACCAGTGGCGTAGCAAAGTAAAATCGACTGATTTTTGAGGTTTTTTACAATTTGGACTGGAATTTATAACAGTAAGCCACGAAAACACACTAGGAACGTTTTGCAATTGAGTTTGACATCAGAAACACTCATAATTGATGAAAATGATCAAAAACCCAACTTTCTCTCACTAGAATTTCAAATTTGATCAAAACACAGCAGTAGAGCAACTTGGATTGCTCTGATACCACTTGTAAGTACACGAAAGGATCTTACTACTGCATGATTCGATCAATACGATGAACACGAATGTAAATAAAGCTTTGCTTTATTGATTTCACTAAGATGAGGTTACAAGATATAGGGAGAGAAACACACTCAGTTTACACACAGTTAAGAAGATAGAAATGACAGAACTAGAAGTCCTAAACTCTCTCTAACACGATATATTTATAGTAACCAACTTATCAGCCTGCGTACCATCTATCATACCATTTGGTACTTTGGCCAGCATACCATGAGACATACCATTTGGTATGCAGCCTATGGTAAGTTGACACTAAGACTCACAGATACGCTCTGATCTAGATACAATACATTAGACACATTGCAGCATATGATTATGCTCTAACAAGTTTGTAATTGAAGGACATGTTGCTGAGTTGAAATAATAATTCAGTTTAGAGGTTGCTTACATATTTTTGACTAAGAGGTTCAGAAAAATCAGAGGAATAGGATTCCTTTCCAGCCACTAGACATATGTTTGTTCTGTTACTTTCTTCTTCTGAGGAGCCAGAACCTTAGTTTTCAGCTTCTACCATGAGTGCTTTTTCTTGTTGCATGTTTTCCTTGCTCCTCTTCTTGTAATAAGAAGCAACCTTTAGCTTTTTGCCCTTGCATTCAGATGCATAGTGACACATCTTTCCATATTTGAAGCACTTGATCTCTGATTTGTCTTCCTCAGGCCTTTCAAAGTCTGATGGTGGTTTTTGTTCTCAAATTCATCTTTTATGAAGTTCCTTTTGTTTAACCAACACGTGTTTCTGCTATTGAATTTTCCTAACTGCTTAGTCAATAACGCAAGTGATTTCTCCCGTGCTTCATGTTTAGTATTATTATCAGAACATGAACTTTCAGATTCATTTGACTCCTTTTTGGCTTTCAACTTAGGTCAGCATCAAACTTAGTGTTGGCGGAAATTGGTGTTTTATATGAAGTGGAGTCTACCAATGAGTATTTCTTGAGGATATTTTTTATATATTTTGATTGGTTTATGAAAATACCATCTGGGTTTTGTTTGACTTGATTTCCCAAAAAGTAGTTTAACTCTCCCATCATACTCATTTCAAAGTTTGTTGTGATTAGTATTTGAAACATTTGACAGATTTTTGAACATTTGGATCCAAATATGATGTCATTTACATAGATTTGAATGATAAATGGATGGCATTTTTTGGTTTTAGAAACATGGTGGTGTCATTTGATGTAACATTTACAAAATACCTGATTGAGAAATCCGACCTGTTTTAATAATTCGTGATTTACCGATTTGTAAATTATTGAGAACCGGAAGAATTTTCGGGCATTTATACCCTAATAATGGATCTAAATGATTATAATCGATTTTTAAACCGAATAATTAATTATAATTTATTGGAATCAAATTGGATGTCTTAAATTGAAAATAAAGCAATTTCGGGTTTTTACGCGATTTCGGTACACGATTCGTTATCTATCGGGAATATCAGATTAGGTCATTGTATACCAAATTTAACATTTTTATGAGTCTCATAATCAATTATCATGTCACGAGTCATCACACACTTGATCTAGTCGTGAATCGTTGGTGAATTGCCCAAAATCGATACGTACGCTAAAACCAACCAAAACTGCCTAATTTGACCTAATATGTGCATACATTTGAGTTACGTGACGTATTTATAATCATTTTGAGTGAATTATATGTGGTTAGCATGAGGGAATGATGATTTAGGTGATTTGAAAGAAAACAGGACTCGAAAACATCAAAAAACGGCAAAATGAGAGCGCGAAATAAAGCAAAAAGCCAAGGAGCCGTCCAGGAGGCTCTAGGCGTATCGCCTAGAGCTTCAGGACTCCTAGGAGATATGCCTAAACTTGATTTTGCATCTGAACATGGAATTTTGTTCCAAGTCATTTTCTCAAACCCTAAACCCAACAACAGCTGTGGAGATCAGGAAATCATCTTCCATCATCAAGATCTTGATTAGGAGCAAACAAATCTTAAAGATTCAAGTCCCGATCATTGCTCATCATCATCCATTTCACCATTCTTTGTGCTTGTAAGTATTCCTCTTCTTGTTCTAGGGTCAAGATCAGATTTTTATGGTAGATCTAGACTTTTTATAGCCTTAACTTGTAGATCTAATGATATTTCCAGATAAAGATGGAATCGTTTGATGATTTTGAGTTGGATCTATGATATACTTGAGGAATCATGCTAGATATATGAATTTCTTGATAAAACTTGTGACTTTATGATATATAGTGTTTAGATCTTCATGATGCATGTTGGTAGTCATTCAATCTTTAAAATTTATGACCAAGACTGAAGCTTTGTAATGAAACTAGACTAGACCTATGACATTGGATGTCGCTATGATGTAAAACTAGGGTTTTGATTAGCAAAACTTCATTTTTATGATTGGAAATGATGGGATCTTGGATATGCAAATTATTTAGGACTAGACTTATGGAATTGAGCATCAAGCTTGGATTTTATGCTATGTATGATAGGTTATGACTAGATTCATGCAAGGTATGATGCGTTTTGACTAGAACCATGTTATGTATGATGTGTTATGACTATGTGCACACCATGTGTGTCCTTCCATGATTAAATTTACTGATTTCATGTATAAGTTCAGGTTAGAACTAGGGTACCATGATCGATCTAGGGTTTGTTTTGTTGGTGTGATAGTTATTTAATATATGACAATTAAATTGACTTATGTTGACTTATGTTTGACTTTCATATAAATAGTCAAATTTGGACCCTTGACCTTACTTTTAGTTTAGGTTTGGACCCATATCATATGTATCACCTCGCCAAATCACCAACGAGTCATCGCGTCGGTCGTGTTGTAAAAATTAAGCTATTTACTTCTTGAATTCATTATTTATTTATTCTTCCTCTATCTCGCTAGTTGTCAAGATTATCAGCGGGTTTATCCTTCCTCATTACGTGGTGTCGTCCTTTCAAATTGTGTCTCCGCATCAGGTGAGTATTCATAGCCCATCTTTATTAAATGGTTTGGGGTGCAACATGTAACGTATTCAAAACCCTTACTCGATATTCTTTACTCTAAAACTAGATGTGAATTCTATGTGATTATGTGTATCCTTGTATGTGAACTTGTGTGTTTATTTATGATTGGTTGTGATCAAGCTCGATATCATTACTTACATGACATTAGCTGTAAAAAGCTAGGGTTACGGTGATAGATCTATTGGCTTGACAAGCCCACTTGGCATGCCTCGCGTGTGATGCCTTCTGATTGGAAACTTTGAGGTTAGGGTTGGCTCATGCATTTATTTGCTCTATATCATATTGGTTATCATACTCGATCGCACTTATTGCATTGGCTCGCATGTACACCAAACCAGTGTGCATCTGGACAATCATCATGCCCCAAAGTATTTCGCCGTCGGTCGGGGTGTGACAGATTGATATCAGAGCCACGGCTATAGGGATCTAGGTTATTAGAAATGGTTTGACCTAGACTATTGCCTTAGGTTTCCTGCATGAGTGCCTCATGCATAGCATGCCTATATGATTTATATGTCCTATAATTTCTTCTTAATCATGCTTGTTTGATTGTTGCCTTTATCGATTAGCATGCACCTATACACGAATCTCTTGAGGCTTCCTAGCCTCTTTTCTTAGAAATGGTGCCTTACATACCATTTAGGATGTTGATTTTCGATTTTATGATCTCGTCAGACACGGGGTCATAGTGATTGACATGTAGTAACTGGAATGGTGGAAGCACCGGTAGTCGGGGTCTCTGACTAGAAAAGCGTTGTGTACAAATTCGAAATGATGGACCCAAACACACACTCGGGAAGCGCCGATGATCTTACTCTGATCAGTCACGGTTGTAGTTTCCCTCTCGGGAAATGAGGGCCATTCCGTATGTTTTTCAAAAATCATTCGATTTCATGTTTTACGCGTTGTATGTAAAATTTTCGATAACCTATGATAATCTGAGTTACACCATCTCACTTTCGCACAATTAACCTTTTTCATCCTAAATGGATTTCAACCTAATTTCTCGTTTTATGTGTCGGTGATTTTATGGTTTTCTCCTATGATTCTCGGTATTCTATGATTTATCAAAATCAGTTGTCTCATGATTGCTTTTCTTTTCCTCGGCATGGATCGTCGCATTCGTCGCCGCGACCATCGGGTGGCTCAGGAACTCGTACGTCGAGTAACAGATGTCCTCCCAGATTTAATTCAGCAATCTCTCACTGCCAATGCCATCGATCTATGTAACATTTTCAAATTATCCGATTGAGAAATCCGACCCGTTTTGAGAATTCACGATTTACCGATTTGTAAATTATTGAGAACCGTGAGAATTTTCGAGTGTTTACACCCAAACTAATGGATCTAAATGATTTATAATCGATTTTCAGAACCGAACACTTAATTATAATGATTTGGAATCATATTGGATGTCTCGAATTGAAAATAAAGCAAAATCGGGTTTTTACGCGATTCCGGTACGCGATCCATCGTTTACCGGGAACCTCATATTTGGTCATCATATATCAAATCCAACATTTTTATGAGTCTAATAATCAATTATCATGTCATGAGTCATCACACACTTGATTGAGTCGCGAATCGTTGGTGAATTGCCCAAAATCGATACGTATGTCAAAACCGACCAAAAACGTGTTATGTTTGATTGATTATTGATCGTAATTCAATATATGACATGTTTATATTCAATTTTATTGGCTTGAATGTGGTTTTTATGATGGGAAATGAAAAATGGAGAAAAACAAAAAAACGGACTCAAAAACGACAAAAAACGAAGAAACTAGAGCGAAAACGGTGAAGCAGCAAAATTCTGGTCGGGAGACTTGTAGGCGTATCGCCTGGAACTCCCAGGGGCTGTAGGCGATACGTCTGGAAGTCAGAAATCAGCAGAACCCTAATTTTCGGGTATTTAAGCTTCTTAAGTCATTGCAGCCCCCATTTTTCACCCCCAAACCTCTCTAAAAACCCTAAAACGGCCATGGACCTTAGAGGTCATCTTCCTTGAAGACTTGGGGCCCAAGTTTGATGCTTTATTGCTTGGATTAAGTCGGTTTTACCCCCTTTCGGTATGTAAACTCAAATCTAGGTGTTTAGCTCCTTAAACTCTCATTCCTTCTCCATCAAGATCTGAACTTTATGCTTGATTATGCTTAGATCTATGTTGCTTTTGATAGATCCATAGATTTTATGTTCAAAATTGCATCTTTATGTCAATTAGGTTCAGATCTATGATGTGTTCGATGATCCATGCTAGATCCATGTATAGATTTGTATAAAGCTTCAGATTTTATAATGCATTAGAACTAAATCTTCATGTTGCATATTGGTTATGACTAGATCTATGAAATAAATGCTAAAGGTTGCATCTTTATGATGAGATTAGGTTAGATCTATGAATTTACAAGATGATATAACATAGATCTAGGGTTTATTCATGCAAGATTGGATTTTTATGTCATAAATTGCCTAGATCTACAATATGTATGCTATTTAGGGTTTGATCCATGAGATTTGATATCAAGATTATGTTTTTTTTTATGATTGGGAATGATTATATCTACCAATTTCCATGTCATATAGGAATAAATCTATGTGTTTCGACATTATGGTTGGACTTGTATGCTCTAATCGACTAGATCTATATCATGCTCTATATTTAATGTTAGACCTATGTTTATTATGATCAAAATCAGCCCCCTCTTGTCATGAAACGTTTAGATACATGTCTCATATGATTAGATATGTTTAGGATTATGTCATATATGCTTAAAAATAACTAGACCCATGTGATGTACTAGTTTGATGATGTCAAATGATTAGGTTTGCATGATAAGATTCTTTGCTATGCTTATGACTATGTTTGACCATGTTGACTTATGTTTGGCCATGATGACTTATGTTTGACCTTGTTTGACTTTCATATAAATAGTCAAATTAGGAACCTTTGTCCTTACCTCTAGTTTAGTATTGGACTTATATCATACGTATCACCTCACCGAATCACCAACGAGTCGTCGGGTCGGTCGTGTCGTGAAATTTAAGCTATTTAATTATTTAATTAATTACTTATTTATTCTTTCTCTATCTCTTTAGTCGTCAAGATTATCGTCGGGTTTACCTTACCTCATTTCGTGGTGTCGTCCTTTCAATTTGTGTCTCCATATCAGGTGAGTATTCATAGCCCCTCTTTCATTTCAATGTTTTGGGGTGCAACATGTACCAGTATTCAAAAATCTCTAAACGCTTTATTATGACATCAAATATGCGATTCTATGTGCTCTATGTGTGATTCTCTGATTATGTGATACTTGTGGATTATTTATTGGGGTATTCTCTAATCGCTAGTCGCTAGTCTCTAATCGCATGTGTACCATTAACCATCGAGCCGTGGCAACAATGATAGATCTATTGGCTGACAACCCACCTGGCCTGCCTCGCGTGTGGCACCGGGTGATTGCTCCCTTACTTGTCTAGGTTTGGTGCACATCAGTCATACTTGTTGATCATGATTTGGATGTTTTACACTTGACTCATTGAATCGCAATGCTTTATTCTATGTAGTATACTAAACCTATGCTTACTCACCAACTATTCGTAGTTGACCTGTATTTTATACATGTTGCAGGATTTGCTGTTAGTTGATGACTTCTTGCTGATGACACCATAGGATTGCATGCGGACTTAGTGTGATCAAATTAATTAAGTCTAATTGTTCATTATTGTGTATTTAAGTCATGTATTGTAATGAATCTCGAATTATCTTTGAAATGGGTTGATTAAGAATATCGCAACATTAATTAGTGTTGTGTGCATCTGGACAATCATCGCGCCCCGACGTATTCCGCCATTGGTCGGGGTGTGACAGATTGGTATCAGAGCCACGACTATAGGGATCTAGGTTATTAGAACCGGCTTGACCTAGACTTATCCCTTAGGTGTCCTGCATGAGTGCCTCATGCATAGCATGCCTATATGATTTATATGTCCTATATATGCTTCTTAATCATGCCTGTTTAACTGCTGCCTTTATCAATTAGCACACACTTATACACGAATCACTTGAGGCTTCCTAACCTCTTCCCTTAGAAATGGTGCCTTACGTACCATTTAGGATGTTGATTTATTCGATTTTGTGATCTCGTCAGACACGGGGCCTTAGTGATTGACATGTAGTAACTGTAAGGGTGGAAGCACCGGTAGTTGGGGTCTCTAACTGGAAAAGCGTTGCATACAAATCTGAATTGACGGCTCCAGACGCTTACCTGGGACGCCCTGATGAGAGTGCTGAAACCTATTAGGCCAAAGCATGTCAAACACTAGGATCTTACTCTGGTTAGTCACGGTTGTAGTTTCCCACTCGGGAAATGAGGGCCATTCCGTATGTTTTTCGAAAATCAGTTGATTTCGTGTTTTACGCGTTGTATGTAAAATTTTTCAATAACCTATGATAATCTGAGTTACACCATCTCACTGTCACACACTTAAACTTTTACGTTATAAATGGATTTCAATCTAATTTTTCGTTTATTATGTTGGTGATTTTATGAATTTCTCCTATGATTCTCAGTATTTTATGGTTTAACAAAATCAGTTGTCTCATGATTTTAAACCGGCCACTCACCCTGATGTACCCATTGTCTCATGATTGTTCCTATCTTTTCTCAGCATGGATCGTCGTATTCGTCGCCGCAACCGTCTTGTGGCTCGAGAGGTTGTACGTCAAGTGACGGCTGTCCTCCCTGACTTAATCGAGCAAGCTCTCAACGCCAATGCTACCGCTACAGAACCCGCTTGTCCTACCGATCTACCACAAGGAAACTCAAGTGTTGAGTCCTCCTCTACCAGAGCTAACAAGAAGAAGAGAAAGGCTAAGCCTACTGCTAGGGCCAGAACCCCTAAGACTCCAATCGATATTGATGTTCCTGCACCTCCTGTCACTCAAGATGTTCCCGTTGTGCCGAAAGTTAAGAAACCCTATGCTGGGCATCACCCCTCCTGTAGTCGGTGCAAACGTCACCACCCCGCCCACCTTCTATGTTGGCAGTGCACAAATTGTGGCTTTCTTGGCCATCATGTGGGTCTCTGTCGCCGACCCAGCCCTCTCGGGAGCACCAGTCACCAGCCAGCTTGAGCTCAGCGTCAAATGTTTCAACCTGTGGTGCCCATGCCTGCTCAAGCCTCTGCCGTCCACCAGACTACCATTGTCTCCACCTATGATTGCTATTACTATGGTGCCCCTCATCGCACTCCTTTGGCGCACCCACTGTTAGCTACCATTAACGATGCCATCAACGGCAATGCTGTCCGTGGACCCTATGCTAAATCTTCCCACTCGGATGATGTTTGACGTGTCTTATGTTGATGCCTTGTAATCGCTTGAAATTGTTGACTTTCTATGTAGTGACTTCCTTCATTTTGA
>JBCNJP010007382.1:0-17684 GCA_039602395.1 Deinandra increscens subsp. villosa | reverse complement strand
GCTCTTGATTTTGTTGTTGCTGAACAGGTTCTTGCACAACAGGTTGTTGCACAACAGGGTCTTGATTAGCCGGTTGCTCAATTTCATCTTCAACAATCACAGTTGGAAAGCCATTATCATCATAGTGTAGTTCATCATCAGAACTGTCATCATGTTTAGCAGCACCATTCTCAGGAGCTCTATAATCAGGATTAGCAAGATGACCAATCAGCCTTTTAGTTGGTGGAGCAACAGCATTTCCCTTTCGCTTGTAGTATACTGGAATCTTTCCAACAGCTACTCTATTCATGTGCTTCATATCAATAATAGCAGCAGCATTCTTTGGAAGGTTCGGATGCATATCATTCAAGATCATCTGTATAAATCTCGGATACATGATGCTCCGCACTTGCTTTACCAGAATATTCTCTCTCATGTAGTTAAAAATCCAACCAGAAAAATTGAATTCTCTGTTCAGCACCAAAGCACAAAAGAACGAAAGCACCTTCAAATCAAATTCTTCTTGACCTCTTGTTCTGTTTCCAAAACACTTAATAATCACGTGCATCAAGTATTTATACGGGGGACTCAAATTTGCTTTAAGATACCATGGAACATACAATTGTCCATCATACTTAATTCTTTTTAACAAAGCTACCAAATCCTCTTCAGGAAATTCAACTGGATAAGTAGCTTGATCATTTAACCGAAGAACTCTCCGCACATCATCTTCAGAAATAACGACATCAGTGTCAAGTATCTTTGCACGTATTATAGATGGAGTCACTGAACAATCTACTTGTGCTGAATTCCAGAACATGACTAACAAGTCTTTATACGGTGGACATTCATGAGTAGCAGCAAAGAATATCCTCGAACGTCGGATGAACTCAAATATGTTTAGAAAATGTGGCCTCCATTTTTCTGCAACATCAAGAAAAGCACACACGTTTTGTTCTCCAATTGATTTAAAATCTGCCATATCTGTTCACATCAACAAAACAAACTGTCATTAAAATCAGTGAATATAATCAAAATTTCCAATGACAATCTCTGATATTAAATAAATCGCTCAAACGAATAACTTTTGAAAAATTTGATGAGCGGATCAACCCCGGATCAGATTTGTGCATCCGGATCACCTGGTCCGGCGGACCAGTTGCGGATCACATTATTCAGCAGATCACTTGATCCGGCGGATCACTTGATCCGGCGGATCAATTTCGTTGACTGCGGATCAGATTAGTCAACCGGATCAGTTTGAAAATCTGGTCCGGCGGATCAGTTGATCCGGCGGACGATCAGTTTACCGAACAGTCACTTCGATTTTAATGCACTTTTGAAGTGTTTGTTTTGAAATCCAAGAACAAGAGTTCAATCTAGAGTATATTTCGACCCACACAATGTGTTTTATCCACATAAACATTGCTTAAAATCGATTAAACAAAAATTCAGTCGGTTTTCTCAAAAACCGAGACTTTAATTCTCAATTTTAAACCTACTCAGACAACCATTTCAGAAATTACAACCATCAACCTGTGCGCAATCAATCCACCTACCTGTAGCAACAAAAATTTCGGGCAGAGCTTCGTTATCGACTGAGAAATCAAGCAAAATATGACTGCAAGGGTTTTTGAGGGTTTCTGTGTGAAAAGAAAGTGATCCGCGAGTTATGAGCTCTCGCGGATCAGATTAGCCATTTATACCCATTCTGATCCGCCGGCGGATCATCTGGTCCGCCGGATCAGAAAAATGACCACATTGCCCTTTATCATTAGATTTCTCATTTTTCATTAAAAACATGCAATTTCTTCAATTGCAAACAAGATAATTTGATTTAGCATCGATTATGGTTCATCAAACAACAGATTGTTGATTCTGAAATTCAGTTGATCTAAAATAAAGCAGAATGAAAATCTTTTTGATTTTTGACAAAATTATATCAAAACACACTAAAATCTTTTTGATTTTTCAAACTTATGCTAAAACACACCTAAAATCTTTTTGATATTTTCTGAAGAACAAAAATAACAGAAATCAAACAACTAACTATCATAATTTATATTTTTGTGAGAAAGATCGCAACATGAGATCATATCAGTGAGATGCACTTAACACATTTCAATTTCGACCTAATAAGCATGCAAATCAAGTTGTCCACGAATACAACACATAATGTTTATTTCAGCCAATTCAAATCAATTTTTACAGTTTTCTGATATGCATTAGGTATGTTTATCAAGTACAGAAATCATGGCACCCACAAACTCAAGTAATTGATAATCTGATTTATTCTATTTTTTGATTTTTCACTGATTCATCACAGAATCTATTTACAGAGACAATCGGTTCATAGTGTTTCATGCAAAAAGAAAGCAGAACCCTAAACAAACAACAATCAGGTCGGCTGGCAGGCACGCAGAGAAAGTCCGATTGTTTAGGAAAATAAGAAATAGAAAATAAAGCAGAAAGCGTATAATCCAACAACAATCAGGTCGATCTTTCGATACGCAGAGAAAGTCCGATGGATTATACTAAACACCAAGAAAATAAAGCAGAACGTCAAACGAACAACAATCAGGTCGATCTTTCGATACGCAGAGAAAGTCCGATCGTTTGACAAAATAAAGAAAATAAAACAAGTTTAAATCTTTGCAAAATAAAGCATGCATACACTAAGACCATCTCTTATTCTCTTTTTGGATTTTTCACATAAGCTCAGCATTAACCAAAAACAAGAATCATGGTTCGCCACAGATTTCAGACAGGCATTATCTTTATATCATACTAACATGTATCAGATATGAATGACACATTCAATGAAACAAACAAGTATCTACAGCCTTTCAATCTAGTCTATCCATGGTCAGTAACATTCACTGATGTACTATCATTTCTCACGAGGTTGGATCACATTTCTCAAATTTTTTAATTTTCCAATTTTTTTTTACTTTTGCATCTTTCAATTTTTTTTATGCTTTTTCATTTCTAGTACACAAAACAACACACTATTTTTTGTATTTTTCATATATCTCCCCCTAAAAAGCAGAAAACAATAGCAGAAAAATAAAACGAAAAGCAAAAACGATCAACTGAACCGAATCATGTGACATTTAACTTAGTAATTCCATTGATTTTCAACAAAAATTGGAATCGAGTTTTATCAAAAGCCTTTGTAAACAAATCAGCTCGCTGAAAATCCGTGTGAATTTTCTGCAAATCAATTAGTTTCTTTTCAAAGCAATCACGGATAAAGTGATATCGAATCTCAATGTGTTTAGTTTTAGAATGCTGAACTGGGTTTTTAGTAATGGATATGGCAGCCGAGTTATCAATAAAGATCGGAGTAGTAAGAAAATTCAAACCATAGTCGCGTAACTGCTGTTGTATCCACAAGACTTGTGAACAGCAACTAGAAGCAGCCACATATTCCGCCTCTGCTGTAGACGTTGCAACTGAAGTTTGCTTTTTGCATTGCCACGACACCAGTCGTTCTCCCAAAAACTGACAACCTGCGGTTGTAGATTTGAAATTGATTTTACATCCACCGTAGTCGGAGTCAGAATATGCTGATAACTCGAACTTATTATCATTAGGATACCAGATCCCCAGATCCGGATTACCCTTCAAATAAGCAAAAATCCTCTTTACCGCCATCAAATGAGAAGCCTTTGGAGCTGCCTGATACCTAGCACACATGCACACAGCAAACATTATATCAGGACGAGATGCAGTTAAGTACATAAGCGAACCAATCATAGCCCTAAACAATGTGGGATCAATAGATTCACCAGTCTCATCTGGTGCTAAACCATGTGAAACCTGGATTGGTGTACTAGGAACCCGAACATCGCCAATCTTGAACCTTGCCAAAATATCAGACACATATTTGGTTTGGTGTAAGAATATTCCTTTGGCCGATTGATGAACTTGAAGACCTAGAAAAAACCCCATCTCGCCCATAGAACTCATTTCAAACTTGGTTTGCATCACACGTTCAAAATCCTTGCATAGCGCGTCATTTGTGCTTCCAAAAATGATATCGTCCACATAGACTTGGACAAGCAACAGATCCTTTCCAAACTTCTTCGAAAACAATGTACAATCCACCGTTCCACGCCGAAAACCGTTTTCCAGCAGGTGCGTAGATAAAGTTTCATACCAAGCTCTCGGGGCTTGATGCAATCCATATAACGCCTTGTCTAACTTGTACACTTTGTTTGGATAATCGGGATCATAAAAACCAGGCGGCTGCTTCACATACACTTCCTCACGAATCAACCCATTAAGAAATGCACTCTTGACATCCATTTGATACACTTTGAATCCATGATATGCCGCGAAAGCTAAAAAGATTCTGATAGCCTCGATCCTTGCAACAGGAGCATAAACTTCATTGAAATCAACACCTTCAATCTGTGAGAAACCCTGAACCACCAATCGAGCCTTGTTTCGAACAATTATGCCTCTATCATCTTTCTTACATTTAAATACCCATTTAGTACCACATGGTTCTTTGGAATTAGCGGGTAAATCCACGAGATGCCATACACCCAATTTCTGAAATTGTTGCAACTCGTCTTGCATAGCCTCAACCCAAGAAGCATCTTCCAACGCCTGATCGACATTGGTTGGTTCAATTTGAGACAGAAAACAAGAATGAAACACGTCATTCTGAACTCCTGAATCCCTGATTTCAGCAATCAAAGCATCAACGGAATCTGCTAGTTGATTACGTGTGCGAACCCCAGAACTCGGATCACCAATGATATTCTCTTGAGGATGAATGGTGTGTATCCGCAAAGTAGTTGAATCAGCAACAGGAATATCATCTGCCAAATTATTAGGTAAACTTGCATCTGCTTCTTCTGTTCCTGATAGATCATCTAACGGTAAAGAAACTGGTACCGAAGAACTTGTACTTGGTAACGATATTGGATCGTCAACAGGTGTTGACTCAGCTTCATGATAAGAGCTTTCATCATCATCGTCAGACGAACTCATCATTTCAACACTAGAAGCATCCTGACTAGACGAAGCAGTAACAGATGGATTAGGAAGCTTAGGAATCCATGACCCGGAACCAGGAGTAGACAATGTATACATGATAGCAGCAGATAAGATTTCAGATTCATCTTCTTTAGCAGAACTCTTTTGTGTAGCCGAGAACGAATCAACAAACGAGTTATAATCAAAAGCTCGAGAATCAACCGATTTAGGTTGTAGAAAGGTATGTCGATGACAATCCACATTCATATGATTCTCAATGGTCTTGGAAGATGAAAAATAAACTCTTTTCATTGGATGATGATATCCAACAAAAATGCCTTCAACAGCTTTAGCATCAAACTTTCCACCTGCCTTGAGAACCGTGCATGAACACCCAAATGGTTCCAAGAAATTCAAATTCGGCTTTCGACCTCGGAGCAATTCATAACTCGTCTTGTTAAATCTTTTAACAATCAGAACACGATTGAGTACATAACATGCAGTATGAACAGCTTCAGACCAAAACGTAATTGGTAACTGTGCATCCGCTAGCATCGTTCGAGCAGTTTCAATCAATGTTCGATTCTTTCGCTCAGCAACCCCATTTTGTTGTGGAGTATACGGCGCACTGAATTCATGATAAATTCCTAATGAACCACAAAAATCCTTCATTTTGGCATTGTTGAATTCAGAACCATTGTCAGTACGAATTCGACAAACTTTATGCTTGTACAACGATTCAAACTTAGACAACATGTTCCGAATGGAATCTGGAGTATCAGCCTTGGACGCCAAAGAAGCCACCCATGAAAATCTTGAGAAATCATCCGTAATCACTAAGCAATAGTAACTACCCTCAATACTACGAACATTCATAGGACCAAACAGATCCATATGAAGCAGTTCCAAGGGAGTGACAATGGAATTCAAACGCTTAGAAGGATGAGACTTCTTTTTCTGTTTACCTTTCTTACATGAGACACACACATCATTTATACAAAATCTATTCTTGGAAACGCCTTCTACCAACGAATGATTGACCAAGTAATTCATCTTTCGGTAATTGATGTGACCCATGCGCCTATGCCACAGAATTGATTCCTTTTCAGTAGCTTTGGAGATAAAACATGTAGCAGATACAGCAGATGAAGTCTGATTCATATTTAACACATATAAGTCCCGAAATCTGGGAGCTCGCATCACAATCCAGTCTTCAGGAATTCGAATGCCAGGTTTCAAAATCAAGCATTCTGAACTTGTAAAAGCAGCCGTGTACTGCTTATCACAAATTTGAGATACGCTTAACAAGTTGTGCTGCAACTCTTGCACAAATTGGACTTTTTCAAAAGTAATCTTCTCGTTACCCAACTTTCCTTCACCGGTTATCTTCCCACCTTTATTGCCAGCAAAAGTAACATTTCCTCCTTGAATTGGTTTGACTTCAGACAGCAAGGAAATATTACCCGTCATGTGCCTGGATGCTCCACTATCAACGACCCAAAAGTTGTTAACAGCTGGCTTTCGAGCACCCTGCACATAGTAGCAAGCAATTAGTGAGTATCTGGACCCAAGCATTCAGCTTTGGGTCGACCGGTATCTTCTGAAAAATCCTCAGTGGCTTTTGAAGTCATTTTAGGCAGCCACTTTTGCCTAACAGATGGAATAGATGAATCAGCAGTTGATTCTGAAGTAGAATTATTACCAAAAACTTTGTAAGATTTATTGAAAAAGTTTCTCCTTTTAAAATGTTGTTTGGTAACAATCTTTTCATCACCCATCTTGGTCTTTGTATCAGAATTCGAATCTGAATTTGATTGCATATACGCTGAAGCCCTCTTTCTAGCTAAAACAGGACACCGACTACGAATATGTCCTATTTCAAAACAACAATAACACCTTCTGGGATCAACAACACCCTGAGAAACACCACCCTCACCTTGTTTAGAAACATTGGTTTTAAACCTTCTCCCTTTGGAATTTGGCAAAGGTTTAAACAGAGGACCAATATATCCATGTTCATTATAAAATCCATAGTCATCAACACCACAACGGTCAGCATATCCTTTAGGTTTAACCTTTGTGGTTTTGTTTTGTTCAAATTTACCAAAATCATCATAAAAATTGTAATCATCACAAAAACCAAACGCTTCATAATCAAAACTATTAGTTTCTGATGAATACTGACCATCAGAGTTATAAAAACTCTTTGGTGAGTAAGACGATTGTTTTGATTTAGTCTTAAAGTTTTGACCATTTGATGACTTTGGTTTCTCAGAAAACCTTTGACCTTTGGAGGATGATTCTTGATCATTTGAACCAGACGGCACATCAGACAACACAATGAACTGCTCGTCTTCAAACTCTGACTTAACCACCTCAGATGGTTCTACATACCACACTTTGGCAACACGTGATGGATCAACACAAATTAAAGGAAAATCTAAATCAGAAAACACTGACTCACTTCCTTTCAGACTATACATTCTCAATTTCTGAGACGTATCACCATCAACAGTTTTGCCTTTCGAAGTTTCATCAAACTTACCATTTGTGGCAAATTTCTTTTCACGTTTCTGAAATTTCTGAGGTTTCTTTTGATTGACCTTAGAATTTCCAGCAAACTGTCCAAACCCAATACCATTTAATTTTGCACTTCTTTCAGGTGCTTCTGGTATAGTATTGACATCAGGTGTACTTGTGTTACTTACAGAAACAACATTTCTTTCAAAAAACAAATCTGGACCTTTAGCAAATTGTGAATTTTCAAATGTTTTCATTGTTTTTGCAGTTTCCAGAATTTTCTGAGCAGCCTCTAATGGTGTCAGTTTGACACTTTGAGGCTTAACCTCAGTGACAGGTTTTTCAACCTTAGAATCACTGGACTCAACCTGTTTTGACACCTCAACCTTAGGTTTGGAAACATGTTTGCCTGATTTCTTCTTATCAGTGCTTTTGGATTTATCAGATAATCCCTCAGTAAACATTGAGTAATCAAACACAACTTTGGTCTCAGATTCCTTTGGGCCTAAACCATGAACAATGGGTGGAGGAACTGAGTTACACCCAGATTCTTTGAGCAAATCTTTTAGATTTTCATCTTTGCAAAGAAAACTTGCAAAGGAAGATGAATTTTTGAAATTTTCAAGTTGCCTGTTAAGATCCAAAATTTCAATGTTTAATTCGGAAATTTTAGCATTCGCTTCAGCAAGCTTCTTTTCACAAAAAATATAATCTTCTGTTTTGTTGTTAAGCTCAATTTTTGTGCTCAGAACCACAGCATGTTCACTTTTCAGTTCAGCTTTAACAGCTTCCCACCGTTGTTTGTAAATTTTGACATTCTCCTCTGCTAATGAGTATTTGTCAAAATACATGGTTTTCTCAGCAGAGACTTCCTTCAACTGATTAGCAGAATTAAGACAAAGTTCACAAGAAGTAGAATTAACCTGAACGTTGGCCATAAATGCATGTTGACCTTCAGCAAAGAAATCTTCACCAGGAAGATCAGGATCATCTTCAATCTTTACACTCTTCTCCTCAGTACACAGAAAAGCAGATTCATCTGGAAAATCAGCAGCCCAATCATATCCTTCACCAGTTTGTGAAACCAACGCTTTATTGTCTGAATTTGAGCCACTAGCATTTGCATTTGAACTTGAAGGATTAGTATTGCTCCCTGATGGCTTGTTACTTTGTGCAGCATACTTTTGATACAACTTTGAAGTTTCTTGCTGCTTTCCCTTGGTACACTCCTTGGCAAAATGCCCATAATTCTGACAATTGTAGCAACGAACCTTAGACTTATCAAATCCAAGTTTTCCTTCAGGATTTAAATCCTTCCGACCCGTTCGTTGCATATACTTTTTGCCTCTGCGAACAAGCATTGCCATGGACCAGTTAATATCCATCAATTCTAAGTCATCAGGATCAATCTGTTCATAGTCTTCATCAGTTAACTCAGCACTAGTTAACTTTCCTGCAACAACTCCATCATAAGACGAAACCATTGCTGAAAATAAAGCCATAAAGTCATTTGTAGTCTTTGCTGAAAAAGCACTCTGATTGTGAGTTGGAACAGAAGACGACTGATGTGAATACACAGGATATGTAACAGCAGCTTTACTAGCATAGCTTCCACTTGAAGAACCTCTAGACATGTTTGCATGACCACTTGACGTATTTTCTACATAAAAAGCAGTAGATGGTGGATTTGTGCTAGCCTTTGCTTTAGCATGCATGGTAGAAGCATTTTCACCAAAATAGACATCGGGATTCTGAACTTGAGATGGTAAAGTTTTCACACGCATCATATCCAGTTCCCTTGCTAGTAAATTCCTTGTCAGTTCATCATAGGTGAGATCATCAAAGCTTTTATCATGAGTCAGCAACAAAATGTAACCTTCCCATTTCTCAGGCAAAGCATCTAATAGCTTTTCTTTCAATTCTCCAGCTTCAATTTTTACTCCAACAATATCAAGTTCACTAACCAAATGAGACAACCTTGAAATGAGATCATTAATGGTTTCATTCGGAACATGAGCAAAATTATCATACTCTCGTAACAACACTTTCTTCTTGCTCTTCTTGTATTGTGCATTACCTTCACATCGATGACATAAGGCATCCCACAATTTCTTAGATGTATTATGCATTTTAAACTGATGCAAAATATCCTTAGGTAAAGCCATTGATAAATTGGAATACGCTTTTCTTTCAAGTTTGAAAGCTTCTTTCTCAGCATCGTTCATCTTGTTGAACGGCTTCTCTTGACCAATAAACTCCCCAGTTGTGAATTTTGGAATCTCATACCCATCAAGCATAGGAGTCCAAACACTAACATCGTTCACACCGATATACGACTCATACCGTGTTTTCCAATTATGAAAATCCTCAAATCTCATCAGTTTAGGAACTTTATTCGTAGTTCCTATTTCATTATCGTAGTTCAACAATGCTTGAACAGTCGTAGACATAGCAGCAAAAGCCTGAAACGGATCCATGATTAACAAAACCTTAATTCTGTACTCAGCGGACCAGAATAACGAACCCCGGATCAAAATGAGACCTCCGGATCAAATTTTAGGTGAACGGACCAGAAAATAAAATTCCCCGGATCAAAATTCAACCTGCGGAACAAAATTCTTCTACCGGATCAAAAATAACCCGCGGATCAAACTGATACGCTGCTAACTGATACGCTGCCTAAACTGATACGCTACTAATCTGATACGCTGCTACTCTGATACGCTGAAACTGCCGCGTATCAAACAATAACCGCCACGGATCAGTGTTTGAAGATTGCCTGGCGGATCAAACTCAGCGGATCACTGAATTTATGAGTTTATACTAGCGGATCAGAAGCTTCAACTGGCGGATCACCAGCGGATCAACAGCGGAACAGCTCAAAAACACATAATTTCCATAATTTCTGACCTTTAATGCTTGAATTCGATGTACAACTCAGCGAAAATGAACTAGAAACAATCTGAATGCAGAAAACCTACTGACTTGACGAAAAACTGAGAAGAATTGATCAAAATCTTACCAAAATTGAAATTTCTCTCTCTAAAACCCAAAACCGAACTGTAACTCGCAGCAACTGAGCAATCCTGCTCTGATACCACTTGTAAAACACGTAATCGATCTTGCTAGTGCATTATTACATTCGGATTCGGACACACAAGGTAAATAATCTTCTTTATATTGATCACAGCTTGTAAACAGAGAGAATACTGAGTATTCAGGTTACACCATGTAAAACACACACTTAAGAAAGCTCAGACCTCACTCACACTCTCTGAATCAAACTGAAACCTATATATAGAGACTGATCCGGCGGACCAACTTACTAGCGTATCAGGTGGTCCGGCGTACCACCTGATCCGCCACTGATCCGCTGGATCTATAAAACACAAACATATAACTTTACATATTCAAACTATCAAGACCTAGCACTAGACAACACAAAATGCTCTAACAAACTCCCCCTTGTCTTGTGCTAGTCTTCAGAAGCTTTTGATTCTGTCTTCTTCCAATCACGTCTTCTGTTATTTCCAGCATGAATCCCACCACCAAAACAAACATTTATCACTTTCTGAAATTGCATTGCTTGATCACAACATTCAGGTTTGTAGAGAATCTTGCTAGAATGTAGCTTTTCAATATCATTCTTTGACAAATTTATCAACGACATCGGGTCATAGATTCTTACAACCTTGTTGTCTTCTTGGATCACAATAACAGCTTCACCAGACACCTCATCATAATACCACCACCTCAAAGTCTTGATTAAATCTTGTTCAAGTCTTTTGAGAGGTATTTTCTTGAGCTGAATCGGCTTAGTGAATAGGTCAGCTAACTGATTTTATGAATCAATCTGAACTAAGGTAACTAATTTCTTCTCAGCACAGTCCCTAATGAAATGTTGTCTAATCTCTATGTGCTTAGTCTTAGAATGCTGTATCGGATTTTTAACAATACAAACAGCAGCAGAATTATCAATATGAATAGGAGTACTCATGAAATTCAAACCGTAGTCCAGCAATTAATTTTGGATCCAGAGAACTTGAGAGCAGCATGATGCAGCAGCGATGTACTCCGCCTCAGCAGTTGAAGTGGACACCGTAGTCTGCTTCTTGCATTGCCAAGACACGAGTCGGTTTCACAAAAACTGAGCTCCACCCGTTGTAGACTTCCGATCGAGTTGATAACCAGCATAGTCACTATCTGAGTAGGCTCTAAGATCGAAGGCCGAATCTTTTGGATACCATAGCCCTCGGTTGGGATTCGACTTCAAGTATCAAAAAATTCTCTTAACAGCAGTCAAATGTGATTCCTTTGGTTTGCTCTGAAATCTTGAACAGAGACATACTCCAAACATGATACCGGGACGACTTGCCGTCAAATACATCAACGACCCGATCATCGAACGGTATAAGTGTTCATCCACCGAGACTCCTTGAGGATCAGTATTCAGTCTGTGACAAGTTTCCACTGGTGTAGAAAATCCCTTAGAGTCGTGATACCTGAACTTCTTCAGAATTTCTTTAACATATTTCCCTTGGCTGATCAGTATGCCATCTGGCGACTGCTTCACTTGAATTCCTAAGAAAAAGGTTAATTCACCCATGGCGCTCATCTCAAACCTTTTCTTCATCAAGTCCTCAAATGCATGACACAAATTCTCGTTCGTCGACCCAAAAATGATATCGTCAACATAAACTTGAACTAACAACATATCCTTCCCGACGTGTCGAATGAAAAGAGTCTGATCAATAATACCCCTCTTATATCTATTTTCCAGCAGATATGTAGATAAAGTCTCGTACCACTTCCTCGGGGCTTGGTGTAGACCATAAAGGGCCCTGTCAAGTTTGTAACATCTGTTTGGAAATGACTTGTTCACAAACCCGGGAGGTTGCTGTACGTACACGTCCTCATCCAGCTCGCCATAAAGAAATGCAGTCTTGACATCAAGTTGGTAAACCGTGATGTCCATAGACGCAGCATAAGCTAAGAAAATCCGAATGGCTTCTAGACGTGCGACAGGTGCATAGACTTCATCATAATCAATGTCGTCTTCTTGCAAGTACCCTTTCACCACTAATCGAGCTTTGTTTCTTATGATTATTCCACGGTCGTCTCTTTTGTTCTTGAAAATCCATTTGACCGGTATGGGTTCAATACCCTTAGGAACTTCCACAAGATGCCAAACATTGAGCAGTTTGAACTGAAGTAACTCTGCTTGCATGGCTTCAATCCAGTTGTCATCTTTGAGAGCAGCAGCAACTGAAGTTGGTTCTTCTTGAGAAATGAAGCATGAAAATAGACACGAGTTAACATGTTCAATTTGACTTCGGGTGATCCTTTTGTCTACGGGGCCTATAATCTGGCTTGTTGGATGACTTTTATGAACCCTTGATTCTTCAACAACGGTGTCTTCGATGGTAGATTCAAGGTTCCCAATTTGCAGATCATTTCCTAGGACCTCACCGGTTTCAATTTCAGCTTCAACTTCTGAATCAGAATCATGAACTTCAGGAGCAGTTTCCATATTGGTTTCCCCCTGAATTGCTGCAGGTGCTGGTTCTGTTTCTCGATAACTGGATCTGGCACTGGAATTACTGTTTCATCAGGAGTTGCTGATGAAGATGATTCTCCGGATCGATTTACTGATTCGCTCGACTGATTTCCTCATGTTAGATTAGGACGGTCCGCAGAATAGATAGTTCCCAAAATCGATGAAGAGACAGGAGCAAACGTGTCAAAAGTCGGAAAGTCTTCCTCATGAGCATCAACATCTGAGATGGTATTTCCTGAAACACCAGAATCAATAATATTAAATGTAGAAGAAAGAGAGTCAAGGTCATACATGCTATCTGAATCAGGTTCTCGAGGGATCCGAGTGTGCTCGTTAAAATTGACATTGCACGACTCCATGATCACTTGAGGTTCTTTGTTGTATACTCAATACGCCGGTGAGGACATAGAGTATCCAACAAAATAACCTTCATCTGCCCGAGGGGCAAATTTGGCTAACTGATCAGACTGTATAAGCACAGTACAAGGACATCCGAACAGTTTTATTCTAGTTAAAACAGGTTTTTGTTTAGAAAACAGTTCGAACGGCGTCTTGTTAGCATGCTTGACCAAGAGCGTTCTATTCAGAACCTAGCACGCAGTGTTCACTGCTTCTGCCCAAAAAGAGAGTTTAAGGTTAGAATCAGCAAGCATGGTTCTGGCAGACTCGATGATGGTTCTATTCTTCCGTTCTGCAACACCATTTTGTTGGGGCGTGTACGGTGAACTGAACTGTCAAGTGATGCCTTTCAAATTGCAAAAAGCGTCAAATGTTTGATTCTTGAACTCCGTCCCGTTATCAGATCTGATTATCCGAACCCGCTCTCTGCTGGCGTTTTCAATGCGAGTAACGAAGTTCTTCAATATCTCTGCTGTCTCATACTTTTCTCTCAGGAAGAACACCCACGAGTATCTGGAGTAGTCGTCAGTAACAACGAGGCAATAAGACTTTCCCCCTAAGCTCGAGATGTTCACTGGACCGAAAAGATCGAGATGGAGTTGCTGAAGAATTGTCATCGTTCTACCAGGTGGCTTCGGCTTGTGAGACGTCTTGTGCTATTTTCCTTTGGAACACGCAACACAGTTATCGACATGCACGAATTCTTTCTCCAGTAGTCCAATAACGTGTTTTCCTCTTACGAGTCGATTCATGTTCCTAAAGTTGACGTGACCCATACGCCGGTGCCATATGGTTGAGTCTTCTTCTGATGCCTATACTAGAAAACAAGCGATTGAATTTGCAGGTTTTGCTTCCGCCATATCCAAAGCATACAATTTTCCTCTTCGATGTGCTCGAAACAAGATTTGATCTTCAGGTATCTTGAGACCAGGCTTCAGAATTAGACACTCACGATCGTTGAACACCATCGGCATTTGGTTATCGCAGATTTACGACACACTGAGTAGGTTGAACTTCAGATTCGATACCAGGTTTACCTTATCAAATGAAATTTCTCCGTTTGTTAAGAGACCGTTTCCTATTATTCTTCCGCCATACACATCTCCCCCAAAGGCAACAGAACTACCGTTAGATATTGTTTTAACATCATACAGCAAGTCCTTGTTCCCTGTCATGTGCCTGGAGCACCCGCTGTCCATGTACCATGTGTTTACAGCTTTCCGGGTACGTCCCTGCACAAGTAAAAGAAATTGATTAGTTTAAGGAGGGACCCCGGTCATTTTGACCTTGGGTCTTCTTGATAACCGGTTTCTTCACAGTTGACGAAGATGGTGCGGATGAAGATGATGGAGCTGATGGAATAACTGAAGATGGAATGAAGGTGGTTGCAGGCCTTGGAGATCTCATAGGCTTTTGAGATGAAAATGGCCTTGGTATAAAGCCGGGTCTTGGCCTTGGGTTCCATGACCTGAAAGGAGTCAGACCTGGTGCATTCATCCTTGGTTGTTGTCTGATGTGTGGCTGACTTGAGTACAGACTTCCCCCTAAGCTTTGTGGTAGATACGGGGCTTGACTCGGAATGTACGGTTGGTTGGGATAAGACTGTTGGAACATAGAATCATCCCGCAATTCCATGAATTCTTCACTGCAATTACCGTAGTTTCTCGAGTGGAGGTGTGCACTTTGACCAGCAGTTGCTTGTTGCTCATAATAGTGTACTGGTGGCATTGTGTCACACCCCGTAATTTAATGTGTAGGGTGCGAGCGAGATGGATCACAGTCAAGATTACATAGAACGACCTCTAGATGATTAAACAACTAGAGCCGTTTATAAAGTTAAGTTGATTCAAAATGTGGAGTTTCATTCAAAGTTGCAGCGGAAATAGTAGTGAAAGTACATTTGTTTTAATTGTTACAAGAGAATTACATTTCAAAAAGATTTGAGAACATGACACCGTTAGGTGTTATGCAATGAAATTTCCAAAAGTGCAGCTCGGTTTGACCATGACTCCAGAATAAGAAAAATGCAGGTCCTAAATGATATGATGTCCTGAATGCAGCAGAGTTCAATCACCTGAGAATTCATATACTAAAACGAGTCAACATAAAGTTGGTGAGTTCACAGGTTTAGATAGCATGCATGTAAAATTTGATAAACAAGTTTGATTGAATCATTCCATCGTTTGACAATTTGTTTAGACATTGTTTTATAAATTACCATGAACCTCGAATTCCGAAACTAACTGATTACCCACTCATGATACTATGTCCAACAGTACCGCATGGCCAAATATAACTGTATGTACCCTTCTGGCTATTAAAACGGAGCCAGGATTGGAGCTACCAATCAGAGTAAGGGCGTTAACCCAATAGATCTATCCACGAGTCATCGAGTATGTATGTAAATTAATCGAATTCGACTAATAGTGCGGTTTCATCATAGCATGATGTAAGGCCCCAATCCCATTTCATCAAATTACACGCCATGTAAAAATCAGAGTTAGAAAATTTCGTTTTACACTTAGACCATCATTCGGCACACAAGCCATAATTACAAAAGATCAAGCGTTTAACGCCGTTAACTACTTGTTAGTTTACTTGCTAACATTAACCGTTACTAGCATATAAGCTTAAATTCCCAAAATACATGATGTTCGGTTCCAAAAGTCTTTGATTCGATCCCGACCCGCCAATTATCGATTACCTGCCAACAACACCAGTAACACATTAGTATTGATGGCACATAACAGCATTCAGCACGATACATCAATTAAAAACAAGAAAACAAAACAAAAACCCCGCCAGCAACTCCAAGCGTATCGCTTGGAGCTCCTGGACTTCCAGGCGATACGCCTGGAGCCTGATTTCCAGGGCTCCAGGCCAGTTTTCCCATACTTAGCCATTTTTCTGCATTTTTCATCCTTTTTGCAATTTCACCTATCATAACATCATTTTTAGCATTAGAAACTCCTTATAACCTATCATCTATGGTTATAAAGCATTTCCGTAAAAATCACAACTTTACTACGAAATCAAATTCAACTAACACCCAAACCGACTCATTGACCCGTTAAGGCATTTATCACATTCCAGCCCCTAAGGCACATCTCCACCTGAAATTTCTCATCATGTTCATATCTTGACACACACATATGTTGTGCCAAACCGCTTAATCTTTCTTGTTGCGACAAATGGAGAATTGTAATCTCACAATTACTCACATCGTCACTACATCACTGCTTAACCCAAACGGGTCATACATCACTGCTTTCCAACTTGGTTATTTGCATACCAAGTCCCTTATTTCAGCAACAACAAGAATCAATACAAATTGTGTTCACTAGATACTAGGTTGATAGCCATTGCTATCTAGTAAACGCCCCACAAATTCATGGCTTGTGAGTACTTAAACATATATAACCGCTACGTGTTACCTTTAAGCTTTATTCTTGCCTTCACGTTGGTGACTTGTAGTTCCACTCGCTTCACCTATATCCATTACATTGTTTAGATTACCATTGCATATTCATGGGTCACACTATTATCATACAATCACCTAAACAACTCATGAAATTAGCATACACACAAGTCCATTCTCATTCAAGCATTTCCTCAAACACCTTATGTGCATAATTGGTGTTCTACAAGTTAAAAAGCTTTCATGCTTACATCATACTCACAAATCATCATACTACTAAAATTTTCAGCTTTTTACACTAAACCAATTACTCATAGCAGTTTACTAGCATTCATGGAGCTCAATTAACCAACCCACATTACCCATCCACCATGGATGTCGAAATCCATGAGGTGGGGTTTGACCTCCACCTCAACCTCTATAAATAGCACACAAATTCAGCCATGCAAGTAATAATTTAGCTTCATCTAAGCACATAAACACATAACAACACAGAATTCGACCTCAATTTGGCCATTAGAAGAAACCTACAAAATCACCCACATCAAGATTACTACTTACTTGCACCCACGAGAGAAATTAAGAGGAGTATGACGATCTAGAGGCCTCCCTCTTCCTAATTTCGGTTTTCCCCTAGCAAACCTTCACAAATCCCCCTTTGATTCAAGAAGCTTGATGAACTAGGGCTCCTCCCCCCCCCCCCCTTCTCCTCTCTGGTTCGCGACTAACAGGTCTGGGGGATACCCAGACTTGTTTTATTTCCCTATTTTCAACTATGGCCCTTCCAATTTCATAATTTTATAAAATTTGGCCAAAACCTTT
>JBCNJP010007381.1:0-12692 GCA_039602395.1 Deinandra increscens subsp. villosa | reverse complement strand
ACTAATCCTCCAACACCTATTACTGCTGCTGCTGCAACCACAACTGAAGAAGAAGAACTTGATCAAACCGTGCCTTTACCTGAAGAAGTAAGGCATACAGCCTTCAAATTGGCTAAAGTTGATCCCTTTTCAGTTGCTGATGGGTTAACCAAGGTGAAGATGAGCTCACTTATGAAGGTATTTCCATAGGATCCAAGCCTGTTGGGAATGATTGAAGCAACAATGTTAGTTGCAGGTGCTCAGCCAGAGAGCATTCTGCAGGTCAAGCACTTCTTTACCAATGTGATTATCCCACAAGAGGAGGCATTTGCCAAATCTAAAGTGGATGAGGTCACAACTAACATTATCTCTGAACCAGTTGTTGATGTGGTTCATGAAGATGTGGATGATGATGCTTCAGTCACTCAGACTGAAGAAGTTGAAGGTGAAAAAGAAGGAGAGGATATCAGCACTGTACTGAAAGAACTAAGTACAAAATCTCCGGCTGATGTTCAACCGGAAGAGACTCAACCGGAAAAAGTTCAACCGGAAGAGACTCAACCGGAAAACTCAACAGAAGCTGAGATGCTAAAACATTGATCCAACTGCACTCCACCTCCGATTCAGAGCCTCCTTTGAGCTTCAAAAGAAAGAAACAAACCAAAGCTAGGAGGATGATCAGACTGAAGGAGAGTGAAGATTGCATAACTCCTCAACCAAGGGTAATAGATACTATGGTTGATTCTGACCAGTCAGAAGAACAAGAGACTATGGATGACCTGAATGAAGAAGAATTCATCCATGACTGGGAAGATAATCAAGCTAGGATAAGATCAGAGGAAGCCAAATCAAATTTGCAATACAAACAATTTTTGGCAGACCTGGATCTTCTATCAAATGACTTTGTGGTTGAAGGATTGGTAGATGAAGCAAGGAAGAGATCGATTGAATGGAGAATGCAGGTTTATGACCTTGTTAAATTAAGTGAACAGGAGAAAAAACAGGCTGATCAACATAGCTTCCAGAATGCCAACTGTCTTGAACAAAAGTTTAGACACCCTGGAGCTATTGAAAAGGATCAAGAGATGTGCTATCATCAGATGTCTCAAGCCTGCTGCTGAAGTAGAAAAGATGAAGGCAAAAGATACTTGCAAAATTGTAGATGAGCTGCTCAAACAAGTGAAAGGAGCAGAGTTTGCTGTGATTCCAAGTCTCCAAATGCCTTTGCCATCTGAGACAGTCACAGGTAACCCCTCATCTACATACATTAAACCTGAACCTTTTGATGCTTTTGACCTACTTGCTGAGTCTCTCCCTTCCAACTTGTTGGAAAGACTCAAGCATCCAGCCTTCCATGTTCCCATTCCATCTTCCAGATTTTACTCACATAGACCCAGGGGAATGAACCCAAGGCCCAGGGGATCCAGATCTACCAAGCCTAAATACATTCATCCAAAATTTAGGATAGATAACTGGACTGATATCACCCCTGCCAAGCCCAAACCCTGTCCATCTATTTGGAAGTATAATCAACCTTCATCACCACCTAAAAACTCCACCTCTTCAACTCCACAGCCACAAGCCATGAAACCACCCACCATATCACCAACAAAGCCTTCTGAACCCACTGAGTTAGCCGCAACCAGTTCTGTTCAAGCATCGTCTCAAGCAGATAAAGGGAAAGAAAAGGTCCCAATTGAAACTGATAAATCATCTGTTGATCCTGCCATTGGTGTTTCACCTGGAAGAAAGAAGTCCATTGCTAAAAGACCTCTTCTTTCAACCTTCAATTTTCAAACCAGAAGGATCACGAGACAATTGGACAAAACAAGAGTTCAATTTGAAAGGCCGCAATCTCCAGAAGAGTGAAGCTCTTGGAGATAGTCAATTTTTGAAGAACAACATACAGAGGATAAATTTTGGCAGCATCATCTTAGGGGGAGATTGTAAGGAAATGAATTTCTGAGTCAACCGGTTCAAGATGAAGATTTCCGGTTGAAGACATGTTAAAGCGGAAGACGCTCAAGCGGAAGATTTATCAACCGGAAGATCAACCGGAAGAACATTTCCGGGTGAACTCTTTTATCCAACAGTATAAAGAGTTCAACCGAAAAAGTACTGAAAGATTACTTTTGCAGAATTCAGACCTGCAACTGCTTCTATTCTTCCAAAGTCACATCCTAGCCGTCTCCTACTTATAGATAAATGCATTTTGCACATTTCCTCTTTTGTATGTTTGCTAATGTTCTTTTAGTAAGTTTATTGTTTGACTTTCATGTACGGTTAGATTAGCCCGTATGAGATCAACGGCTGTAGTTGATCTCCTTAGTACTATTTATAGTTGTTAGCTAGTTCATTCACAAGTACCCGTTTCAGTGCTTACACTTGTAACAGTTTGAACTTGAGTTAATGCATATAGTACCGAGAAATTTATTATCTTGTGTTCACTAGTTTATGCAATCAATACAATCAAACTACAAGTATAAGTAAAACAAAGCTTAAGTAAAAACAAGTATGATACAACTTTATTCCGCATGGTTGTGATCTTCAAGTAATAGATCCGATCTCGAAGTCCAACTTCTGATACATACTTGGTTCAAAGTCCATTTCAAAAGCTTAGGAAACTTAAAATTAAAGTCCAAATGTCTAAAGTCTGAGATTATGATGAAAAACACTTGATTACGATCGTAAACGCCTAATTACGATCGTAAACACCCGATTCCGATGACAACAGCCGTAAACACCGATTACAATATTCGATTACGATTCCGATAATCGTAAACACTCGATTCCGATTGAATTAATCGTAAACACCCGATTACGATTTCCGATTACGATTCCGATAATCGTAACCACTGATTCCGATCTGAGTCGATCGTAAACACCAATTACGATCCTATAGATCGTAAACTACGATTCCGATCCCGCGATTCCGATAAGGCACAGTCGTAAACACCGATTACGACTTGGAAATGTCGTAAACTCCAATAGTACGAATCGTAATCGCCCCAAAAACTGATCTTGAAGTCGTAAACGCACAAAATGATGAAGATCTTCAACTGGAACTATTGTAAACACCCCAAAACTCGTAGAACAGCAGCAGCAACAGTCGTAATCACCAAAAACCTTCGAACTTTTAACAAAAACACAAACACAAACCCAGAAAACACTTGAATCAATATCGTGAGAGCCTCGAATCCAAGATTCTTGGCTCTGATACCAATTGTAGGTCCGAGATCAAACAACCTACACGATATTTGATCGTGAATGAGTGCGGAATCCTCAAACATGATTGATTCAAGAAGAATAGTAGAAGAATAGACTAGATCTAGGAGAAAGATGAAGTCTTGAATGAAGAACAACTACTATTGAAGCTGATCGTAAACACACTATGGAGACAGAAATCGTAAACTGAAATTGTGTATTGAAAAGCTTACTTACAATGAAAGACAAATGGGTTTATATAGTACCCATACAAAATCGTAGACCACTAATAAGCCCACATGGCCCAATCATAATAACTTAATTAGCCCACTAACTAGTAAATTACAAGCCCAAAACAAATATAAACAAGCCCATTAACAAATGTTCATGCCTTATATAAACCTAGCCCAACAGAACTTTACTAAGTTCGGGAGGCAACTGAAGACGGTATGCTACTGGTCCAATTTCCTCAATGATTTCAAAGAGACCGATGTAGTGGGGGTTAAGCTTTCCACGTTTTCCGAAACGAATAACACCTTTCCATGGTGCTACTTTTAACATGACGCGATCTCCTTTGAAGAACTACTTTTTAATGTTTTTAAATTGGTGGTGTACTAGACTTGCAGGTATGGGTAAACTTACAATTGATAAGGAAGTCATAAGAGCAACAACCTGCTGGTTGATAGAAGATCATGGATCAAATGTCATCCTTAATAAGGCAAAGAGATTGGTAGAGCTGAACAACTACAATGATCTGAAGAGCGCTTGACAGATCCATGGCTAAAAAAAAAAAAAAGAAGGTCATAATATGTTAAAAAAGTTGAAAAATTGAACTGATTGATTTATAATTCCACGCACTCTCTTTTCCACAAAAAAATGACAGGTCACATATTAGGGAAGAACCAGTTGTTGCTTGTTTTGGCAATAACCAACATTTCCTCCGGAATTCTCCTGATGGGGTGAACGAATTTACTGATTAATTCGTAAGTGTGTTGGTGAACTACTTCTTTAGTTGGAATTACGTCATGAACAATGAATCTAATATCACGCCATTTCATGGTGGAGGGTAAGCATGAGTTGTTGAGATAGAAAAACTGCTCTTTCCAATGGCGATTAGTGGGTGGTTTCTTGGTATACAAATGCGAAATATCTCTTCTTTTTTCAAAGGTGTACTAGTCGCCTGACATGGTGAGTCGGTAAAATTCTCGGAAAATTATCAATTGGGGCTCAAGGTTGAGTGCACGACAAGACAACTAAAAATGGTTCTGAATGCTTAAATCTGGTGGGTTACATTGTGATAAATGGATTTCGAAATATTCTGGGGCTTGAAGGAGAAAAGGGGTAAATAGGATTCTGTATTTGGCAAGGCGAATGGAGTCTAGGTATAAGCCAAATTTGTTGTCAGGAAAAGGATGGATGGGTTCGCCTTCGTTTGCAAGAACTGGGTGTAACTTTTTAGGAATTCAGAATTCTTTTACAAATTCATCCAGTTCTTCTTGAGTGATTTTGGGGTAGGAAATAGAAAGGTTATGTTTAGAAGGGAGTTTTTTAGTAGCAGCCATGAATGAAATAATGAAAGAAGAAGTTTGTAAAAGCAAAGGGTTAGAAAGAAGAACTGACCTGGAAGGAAGGAAATGCAGAGAGCGATGGTGAATTTTTAGAAAAACATTTCGTAAAAATTTGGGGGAAGAAGAAGTGGTTTATATATAGGCTATCTAACTAGCGATTTAAGGAAGCGGTTTTTGCTTAGCGGTTTTGCACAAGCTGGTTTTACGGAGGGTAAAAATGGAAGGTAAAAATTTAAAAGTTTTGAAAAGATTCTTTATCATAATTACTGATGCGACAGGAAACAGAAAGGGTACGGGTTTTAAACACGCGACATTGATGGACACTCGAAAACTGTAACGTTAGTCGTACGTGTCAAATTGAGCAGATGCAATCCTAGGAAGTGCAAGTAACCATTCATATTCAAAAGCAAGTCTATTAACCTCATTTGTTCACTGGAAGATTGAAGTTGAGGCCTATAAATACCCGAAGAATAGTGTAGTTTAGGGATTCGAGGTCATTTGCAATAAATCAATTACACATGCGTCTGTATCTTTCTCTCTCTTAAATTCAATAAAATCATTCTTATTTCCTTCAATCCTTTTGTATTTCCATTACGCATATTCCTGATTTGGTGGCAATTATCCTTGGGGATAATTTGCTTTTTCAGCCTACATATGACATGTGGCCTAACACGTGTTCACGTGTCACCACATGGCCTAACACGTGGCCACGTGTCAGGCCACATGTCATAAAATTTACCACCTGCGCTTAAGTCGAAAAAAAATATCACCTGTACATAACACATTATGTACGTAGCCTAACACGTGACCACGTGTCACAAAAACATTGGCCTAGATATGCCACGTGGCCACATTTCGCCATACGTGGCCTAACAAGTTACCGTGATAAGATCGTTTCTAGCTCTCCATATGCACTAACAAGTTACCACGATAATTGCTTGAATCACCTTTTTTCTTTTGCTACTCTCGTGCACCGTCTTATGATAATTAAGTAAATCATTCATGGAGAACGCATAATTGGGGAATGTTTTTACCCATCCTGAAATCAGTTGCCAAATATTGCATGAAAGAGAACAACCTATGAATATATATGATCAGAAGTTTTTGTACCCGCCAAACAAATTGGACATGTTGAAACCATTGGAATGTCTCTCTTTTCAAGCTCGGTTTTGGTGGGAATTCTTCCAAGTGATAGACTCCACATTAAAATATTAGCTTTTATAGGCAACCAACTATTCCAAACATATTTAGCCAAAACTTCCTCACTCACAGCCTGCTCAAGATCCCTCCTAACTTTCTTTATATCTAAGGACATTGCATCTAAGTTAACCACTATATCAGTTTAAATTTGAGTTTAACAGAAGCTTTCTCACTTTGCATATTGCCTTCCACATGCCCGACATCCTTTTTTCCACTAGGAAACTGTCTAAAACTGCCCCTTGCTTACTGAGAATAACCTCCTTCCACAATCCCTCATCGTCATGTTTTAAATGCCACATCCATTTCGTTAAAAGCGCCATGTTGGCCGCATGTAGAGATCCGATTCCAAGACCGCTATTCTCTTTAGGTTGAATCACTGTTAACCACTTCACCTAATGGATTTTATGTATATTAGAAGCACCACCACATAAGAATTGTTTCTGAATGCTCTCCAATTTGTTTATGACATTGTTTGGAGCTTTTAAAAGTGAAAAGAAGTATATTGGGAGGCTTTAGAGAACGAACTTTATCATTGTTAATCTACCACCGATTGACAAGCACCTACTTTTCCAAGCCGACAATCTCTTTTCAAAGGTTTCCACTATTGTTTACCAATTTTTAGCGATGCTCATCTTTGCGCCAGTCGGAAGCCCAAAGTATTTAAGTGGAAGTTTGCCTATTTTGCATTTCAACAAATCTGCCATATGTTCGACCTACTGCACATTAACACTAAAACCAAATAAGTTACTTTTCATAGGATTTACCTTAAGCCCCGAAGCGAGTTGGAAGCCACGAAGAATTCTGGCCAAGTTTTTTGCGTTAGACACCGACCATTGCCCCATAAATAGGATGTCATCAGCGTAAACCAAGTGGGTTAATTTTGGTCTACCATTAGGTAACTGAACACCATGAAACAACCCGGTTTCGAGGACTGTCCCCATCATCATCGACATAGCTTCCATTGCAATGATGAACAATAAAGGAGATAGAGGGTCACCTTATCTCAAACCCCTTAAGCACCTCGTTTCTGTAGTAAGGGAAACGTTTACAAGGATAGAGATAGGTTCTTAGACATCCATCCATCCAATTACACCATCTAATTAGAAAGTTCATTTGAATCATCAAAGAAGTTAGAAATCCCCAATTGAGGCTGTCAAAGGCAGTTGATACATGAAATGGCAAGATGCTGGATCATACTGAAGAAATGAAAAGAAAAAGTCAAGATTCAAACCTGCCTAGCCGAACTCACCCGAATGTGGAAGATCTGGCAACCAAACTGCCAGTTCGAACAGTGTCCAGTTTAGATGATCGTGGGCTTTCTATAAACAGTAGGTTTGTGTTAGAATTTTGAAACTGAGCGTCTTAAGTGTGTGTTTCTTAAGGTGTTTTATGTATTAGAGTTCTGAGTCTTTAGTATGTTCTGAATTGTTGATCTATAAAAGATTGAGTTCGTATTTACATTGTTTGTGATTGTTTCGTTTACCAAATGACTTGAGTTACGCATGATCCGACTTGTCGCTCACTTTCAAGTGGTATCCGAGCATTTGGTTGGTTGCTCAGCTCGAGACCGAGTCATTTTGTTGAAAACGAAGCATTTTTGGTGTTTTCTTCTACTTTTTTACATTTTTCAATCATCAAAACTTGCGTTTTTCAAAATCCGATCATTCCTGAGTATTCCTGACATCACAATGTTCATTTTCAAGTGTTTCTGGTTCATTTGATCGTTTTGTTGTGCAAAACGTCAAATATTCCGTTGAGTTCGTCTGAGTTCGTGAGTCTGAGAAATAACCATCTTCCGAAGTGCGAGTTCGGCTGAATAACCGCTCCGAAGTCACTGTTCGTTTGAGTTCGTGTACTAGTTTATGTCATGTTCGGTTAAATCCTCTAGTTCGGATAGAGTTCGGATGAGCTTGTTACTAGTCAGTTCGCCTACAGTTCGGACAACTTCATTCACGTTACTCAGTTCGGATACAGTTCGGTTGGGTTTTGGAAGATTTCAGTTCGTTCTTAGTTTATTTGAGGTCGGTTACACTTGTTGAGTTCGTTTCCAGTTCGGCCAAGTTCTATTGGAACCCGTTTTGGTTGTTGGCAACATAAACCGTTCACCGTTGAGTATTGCTGGTGAAGACCTCTTGATGCCTTAACTAGAATTGATACTTTGCTTTTGTAATAGATTTTGGGTTTGTACTTAGTAAAATTCTGTTTCTGTATAGCGGACTTGTACTTCTTCTTAGCGAACTTCGGATATTGTACTTAGCGAACTTGTTTTACTTTTAGCGTACTTGTTATTTTTCAATATACTGTCTTAGCGAATTTAATTTATTCCTAGCGGACTTATTTACTTAGCAGATTTGTTCATGATCTTAGCGAACCTGTTTTGTTCTTAGCGAACTTGTTAGCGAACTTAATATTGCTTAGCGAACTTGTTAGCAGACTTGTTTGTGTTTAGCGAACTTGTTAGCGAACTTGTTATGGCTTAGCTAACTTTTTAGCAGACTTGTTAGCGAACTTGCTAATTCCTAGCGAACTTGTTTAATGCTTAGCGAACTTGTCTGTCTGATGGAATATTCATTGCTGAAATCTATGTAATGATTGTTGTGTCAAACATTCCTTTTGTCCTATGCTCTCTATAGTAGTATAAATACAGTTGAGAAAACCCTATTTGGAATACGCCACTCCTGGATTATTCTACAAAGAGAGCATTTTGTGTGTGTGTTCTTGGTGTAGTGTGTGTTCTTGAGCTTTAGAAATCATCAATGGGTGAACATTGATGCAGATTTAACCAGAATCGACCATCACACATGATTTCCGCACTTGTGTGATGAATCATATGAGAAACTTGTGCTCAAATATGGTCCTGACAATTGGTATCAGAGCCATGTTCTTCATTTTTGAGGTTTTTTTCTCAAAATGAAGAAAATCTCATATGAGTTGTCGATTTCAGTTGGTTTTGCTAGTTGTTTGAGTTGATTCTTGGTAGAAATCACTCAATGAACACAATGCAATACTCAGATTTCTATAAATTTCATGCCATTTAGTCGATTTCTAGGGTTTAGCCAAGGATAGTTACGCCATTTTTATGGTTCTGTACTTGAGCAAATTTTTCAAATTCGTTCAAATGTTGATTCTTTATTAAAATTGATGGATTGCGACGTTATAACACCTAAAACCGAATTGGTAGACACTAATTTCACTCAATAACATCAAGTTTTAAAGATTTTAGAGGCCAAAAGTCATGATTTTGGTGTTCTTCACATAATCTTACTATTCCATCAAATTAGGTCATTTAGAGAGGATTTTTGGAGTTTGTGTTAGTTGAATCAATTGATCCTACACAAATTTCGAGACTATTGATGCCCTAAAACGCAGATTTCGTTAACTTTGATTTTTGAAGTTTGAATTTGCTCAAGAACAAGCTGTTCAAAATTTGGCTAAGTCTGGAAATTTGACATTTCAAATTTTTTTTGCTGAAATCTCACTTGCTAATGTCTAAATATGCTTGTTATTGTTTGTGAATGTAGGATTTGTGCGAGTTCAAGCGTTCTACAAGCATTCGAGCATTCTGAACCAATCGTTCAATCTGTCTGAACCGTTCATCAATTTAGCAAGTTTGTGCTAAAGTTTTTGTGTTTCTCGCTTCCAATGGCTGAAGGCACCCAGTTTAATCCTGTCGTGCGCAGTAACAATCGTCCACCAAAACTAATGGGCGCAAGTGACTTTGATGGTTGGAAATGAAAGTTTGTGTTATTTCTGGAGTATGTTGACTTTGATCTTTTGACTTCAATTGTTGAAGGTCCTGCTGTGTTTGAAATTGAAGAAGCTACTGCTCCTGGAGTTACTGTCACTGTTGCTGACCCGCCGATACCTAAGAAGAAGATTCCAAAACCTTTGGACAAGTTAACTTTGGCTGAACATGCATAGATGAAGATTGATAAGCGTGCATTAGGTTGCATTAAGATGGCTCTTAATGATGATCTACTTCATCAATTCAAAGAGGCCACTTCAGGTCATGAGATATGGGTTGGATTGGAGAAAAAGTATAAAGGCAATGCTGCTACTAAAGAAAGGAGACTTGAAAAATTGAGATTGGCTTTCAACACTTTTGCTCACAGAAATGGAGAGTCATTTGAAACTCATGTCAATCGATTCTGCAGAATCATTACTGAAATGACTACCAAGAGAATTCGTCCTGATTCTGGAGATATCATCAGGAAGATTCTGCATTCTTCTCCTCAAGAATTTGCCTCCTATGTCATGTATCTGATCGAAAGCACTGATCTAACCAAGGCTGACTATCTGGATATGTTGGTCCCAAAACAACAATTGTTCACGATACCTTTATCATAAACAAGTGCGAAAACCTTGTTTGTGATTGATTTGACTAGAAGATGATGAAATAGACTTGATATGAGATGAAGACAGAGCAAAACAATCAAATCTTGAATGAAAACCAATCAATCTTTTTATGTGGACAATTCATCAGCTATGCATTCAAATGTATCTAGAGGACCATCCATGGAATCTTATAGTCAAAATGCTACAGTTACATATCCAGTTCATTCAAGTCAATCTACATTTGTTTCAAGTCAAATTCCATTTGTTGGAACCCATTTTGGTTGTTGGCAACACAAACCGTTCACCGTTGAGTATTGCTGGTGAAGACCTCTGTATTAGCGGACTTGTATTTCTTCTTAGCGAACTTCTGATCTTGTACTTAGCGGACTTGTTTTACTTTTAGCATACTTGTTGATTTTTCAATATACATGTCTTAGCGAACTTAATTTATTCCTAGAGGACTTGTTTACTTAGCAGATTTGTTCATGATCTTAGCGAACCTGTTTTGTTCTTAGCGAACTTGTTAGCGAACTTAATATTGCTTAGCGAACTTGTTAGCAGACTTGTTTGTGTTTAGCGAACTTGTTAGCGAACTTGTTATTGCTTAGCGAACTTGTTAGCAGACCTGTTTGTATTTAGCGAACTTGTTAGTGAACTTGTTAGCGAACTTGTTATTGTTTAGCTGACTTGTTAGCGAACTTGCTAATTCCTAGCGAACTTGTTTAATGCTTAGCGAACTTGTCTGTCTGATGGAATTTTCATTGCTAAAATCTATGTAATGATTGTTGTGTCAAACATTCCTTTTGTCCTATGCTATCTCCAATAGTATAAATACAGTTGAGAAAACTCTATTTGGAATACACCACTCCTGGATTATTCTACAGAGAGAGCATTTTTGTGTGTGTGTTGTTGGTGTAGTGTGTGTTCTTGAGCTTTAGAAATCATCAATGGGTGAGCATTGATACATATTCAACCCGAATCGACCATCACACATGATTTCCTTACTTGTGTGATGAATCATATGAGAAACCTGTGCTCAAATCTGGTCCTGACAATTGGTATCAGAGCCATGTTCTTCATTTGTGAGGTTTTTCTCAAAATGAAGAAAATCTCATACGAGTTCCCGATTTCAGTTGGTTTTGCTAGTTGTTTGAGTTGATTCTTGATAGAAATTACTCAATGAACACAATGCAATACTCAGATATCTATAAATTTCATGCCATTTAGTCGATTTTTAGGGTTTAGCCAAGGATAGTTACGCCATTTTTATGGTTCTGTACTTGAGCAAAATTTTCAAATCGTTCAAATGTTGATTCTTTGTTAAAATTGATGGATTGCGAGGTTATAACACCTAAAACCGAATTGGTAGGCACTAATTTCACTCAATAACATCAAGTTTTGAAGATTTTAGAGGCTAAAAGTCATGATTTTGTTCTTCACATAATCTTACTATTCCATCAAATTAGGTCATTTAGAGAGATTTTTGGAGTTTGTGTTAGTTGAATCAATTGATCCTACTCAACTTTCGAGACTATTGATGCCCTAACACGCAGATTTCGTTAACTTTGATTTTTGAAGTTTGAATTTGCTCAAGAACAAGTTGTTCAAAATTTGGCTAAGTCTAAAATTTGACATTTCAAATTTTTTGCTGAAATCTCACTTGCTAATGACTAAATATGCTTTTTACTATTTGTGAATGTAGGATTTTTGTGAATTCAAGCGTTCTACAAGCATTCAAGCATTCTGAACCAAGCGTTCAATCTGTCTGAACCGTTCATCAATTTAGCAAGTTTGTGCTAAAGTTTTTGTGTTTCTCACTTCCAATGGCTGAAGGCGCCCAGTTTAATCCCGTCGTGCAGAGTAACAATCGTCCACAAAAACTAAAGGGCGCAAGTGACTTTGATGATTGGAAAGGAAAGTTATATTATTTTTGGAGTATGTCGATTTTGATCTCTTAACTTCAATTGTTGAAGGTCCTGCTGTGTTTGAAATTGAAGAAGCTACTGCTCCTAGAGTTACTGTCACTGTTGCTGATCCACCAGCTCCCAAGAAGAGGATTCCAAAACCTTTGGACAAGTTAACCTTGGCTGAACATGCACAGATGAAGATTGATAAGCGTGCATTAGGTTGCATTAAGATGGCTCTTAATGGTGATCTACTTCATCAATTTAAAGAGGCCACCTCAGGTCATTAGATATGGGTTGGCTTGGAGAAAAAGTATGAAGGCAATGTTGCCACTAAAGAAAGAAGACTTGAAAATTTGAGATTGGCTTTCAACACTTTTGCTCACAGAAATGGAGAGTCATTTGAAACTCATGTCAATCGATTCTGTAGAATCATTACTGAAATGACTACCAAAAGAATTCGTCCTGATTCTAGAGATATCATCAGGAAGATTCTGCATTC
>JBCNJP010007380.1:0-54433 GCA_039602395.1 Deinandra increscens subsp. villosa | reverse complement strand
ACAAAGATGACGATCTTCCAGAATAGTAAATGAATTCCTTCTGAAATGATGATTTCTTTGCATTCTTTGGTTTAGGAGCCTTGGCAACTTTCACCGGTTTCTTTGTTTGAATCAATTCGTCCTTCACAACAAACCCCACACCTTTGTGTTTGGAGCCTGAAACCTTTGACGTACTTGAGGAAGAACCCGAAACTTCTCTCGCCTTAGCTTCACTAGTAAATTTGGCTTTGATATCCTTCAGCCTGTTCTTCTCAACCAAAACTTTTTCTTCTTCAGTTGCAGATGAAGAACTTGACACAACCTTATCAACAACCTTCTCATTCTCCAACAAAACAGACTTGGACACAAATTTTGGAGCTTCACCCAAAGGCTTTTCCTTCTTTGTGGACTTAGATTTATTCTTCTTGGGTGGAGTAGCAAACTTGGAATAATCATGCAATTCATCTTTTGGATCAATCTGAGCAGCAGTAACTTCAGTTAAATCCACTGGTTGAGGAACCAAGTGAACATCAGCCTTCTGAGAACTATCTGAACTCTGATCCTGCTTGTATAGGAAATTTAGCATTGTGGGTGATAAATTGCAATTCTTCACTTGCCGCTTCAACTCCAAAATCTCCAGTTTTAAATCATTGAGCTTTTGTTGAGCGTCAAAAACTTCTTTCTGTGACATGATGAATTTTGCATTGAGATCATCATATTCATAAGTTTGTAGCTTTCGGATCTCACATTCAGCAAATAATTCTTCAAGAACACTTTCTCTCTTTTTCTTGTAAATCTCAACATCCTTTGTCAAAACTTCATTTTTATCACGATATAAAGTATTCTCATCGTGAAGCATAGAAATTTTGTTCTGAAGCTTTTCAACAGTAACAGCAGTTGTAGCAATAAGAGCAGTTGCTTCTTCATACTTTTTCTGTACTGGATAACTTTTCTCAAACAAATTCTCAAAATCTTGAGCTGCATCTAAAGCTTCAGCCTTTGCTTTCTCACATTCTTCAGCCAATATTGTTTTCTCTTTTAAAACATCTTCATGAACATGAACCAACGCATAATACTTCTTTTGAAAATCTTCTAATTCTTGCTTTAACACCACTATCTCTTCAGTCGAAATTTGATGACTTTGTTCAAAACTTGCAATCTCCTGAAGAAATTTCTTACATTTAAGACATTCAGTCTCTTCTTGAACCATGGAGACACTTGAATAAGAATCAGAATCAGTTAAGATGCTATCATCATCAATATGACGAACAGTCAAAGCAATTGCAGGTTTAGAATTATTCCTTTTAGCTTCAGTATCTGCATTCCATGCAAACTCATTTGACTGTGGAAAAGTATTGGTCCAATCATGAACAAGATTAGCAGATTTCATCTCAACCTTCTCAACTTTATTTGGTGAATGATAAACTAAATGTGCATGTTGACCAGTTTTCAATTTATGATCTGCAGAACTTGGACATTCTCGAGCAAAATGACCATAATTTGAACACTTATAGCATTTAACCTTAGACTTGTCCAAACCAATCTTTCCTTCCTGATTCAATCTCTTCTTCCCAGTTCTATTGAAAAACTTCTTTGTTCGTCGAACCAACATAGCATACTGCCAATTGAGATCCATTTCTTCTAAATGATCATAATCAATCTGATCATAATCTTCGTTAGCTAACTCAGCATTACTCACAGCACCCGTGATAACACCAAAATACGAAGATACCAATGCAGACATTAAAGCATTATAATCATCGATAGTTTGAGCAGACAATGCATTTTGAAATGAAGAACTCGGAACAGAAACAGTACAACCAGCAGAAGAATAACTTGAAGATTCAGATTTACCTGCCAGAAAGGCTGTTGGGGGTGCAGAATTAAGAATACTCGATTTCCCAGCATTCATTGTAGAATCATTTTCACCAAGATACACTGCAGGATTCTGAATTTGTGTAGGAAGAGACTTGTTCACCATCAATTCCATATCCCTAGCCTGAATTCTTTGAACTAAATCATTGAAAGACAATCCTTGAAAATCCTTGTCATGAGTAATCATCATAACATAATTCTGCCATTTTTCAGGTAGAGCTTCCAAAATCTTTTCTTTCATATCAGCTTCGTCTTTAGTAAGATTCACCAAGCGCATTTCACTCATCAGATGAGCAAATCTTGCAATCAGATTGGGAATCGTTTCATTCTGATAATGTTTGAAACTATCAAACTCTTTCTTCAAAACCTTTTGTCGACTTTTCTTGTACTGGTCATTGCCTTCACATCTTTTCTTTAACGCATCCCATAAACTTTTCGATGTGTAATTACCAGCAAATTGATGAAGTAACTCTTTAGGCAATGCCATTGTTAAAGTACCATAAGCCTTTTTCTCAGCTTGATAAGCTTTCTTTTGTTCAGAAGACATTTTTCTTTGAAGTATAGGTTCACCAGTTTCATCTTTAGGATAAACATATTGCTCAGTGAACGCTAACCACATATCAATATCATTTGTATCGACATATGCTTCAAACCGTTTAACCCAACTATGATAATCTTCCAACTTTAGCAATTTGGGAACTTTCTGACTTGTTCCAATTTCATTATCATAGTTCATCATCGTTTGCATAGTTGCTTGAACTGAGTTTTGAATAGCCGCGAACGCTTGAAAATCGGACATTTTCGAAACACAGGTTACTGTTCACTCCGAACCTTGTCCGAACCTAATATACTCTCCGAACTTCCTCCGAACGTGGTCCGAACTCAGAAACACAATCCGAACTCTCTCCGATCTCTCACCGAACCCTGTTAACTCCGAAACCCTCCGAACGAACTCCGAACCTGGTGTTCGGAGCGGTTATACCGAGCGTGCTCCGAACCTGAAGTGCGGAGCAGTTACGCCGAACGTGGAGTTCGGCCGAACGCGAAACTTCGGAAAAATTTGGAAAAAAAATCACTGAAACCGACACCTCTCGAGCTGTAAACACTCAATAAACTGAAAATGAGCAACCACATACATATTTGACATGAATCATGATGTTTTGAACGATAATATTGATAAATGAAGATGATAAACGAATTTTGAAACTCAAAAACGTGAATTTGAACTCGATAACTCGAAAAACACTAATCTCCGACTAGTAGAACAAACCAAAAGCTCTGATACCACTTGAAAGTTCGTGAGCGTGAGGATCTTCTACTTAGTCGTATAGAAATCAATGTAAACGAGTAAAACACAGAGAGTAAATACAACTTAGACTTGTATTAACCACAGAGACCACAGAGTACACTTAGAGAAAGTTATGACCCGGAAGCTCCTAATTCTATACAAGACTAACATATTTATAGGCTGAAACCACGACTGGCCGAACCTCAGGTTCGGCCAAGCCTCGGCGGCTCCGAACCTCGAGTTCGGCCAAGGTTCGGCCAACCCTAAACTTGAACGTTCCGTCTTGTTCTCGATACTTCACATGACGATCAGGAACCATGTATCAACAACAAGCGACACCGATATCCGAGTAAGAAAATCTATTCAACATACCCATATGAGACTACTAAAGTACTATGTGAACATATTTGTGTTAACGTAGTATGATCTAAAACTATTTTTATAATTACCCATCCAATTGCTTAGAGATCATGATATGTCTAGTTAGTTGGGCAAGCAATTTCTTTTAGACGTAAGTTAACGCCATTATCCTACAATTAGATGTAAACTTTAATTAGATAAATCAGTATTTTCTAAATATAACAGTGAAACACTTCAGATACTCATTATTTAGACGTAAGTTAACGCCATTATCCTACAAATAGATGTAAATTTAATTGGATATATTTTATAAATATATCAATGCTAATACTCATTCTCCTAAACAAAGAATTGCATCTACCGTACAATTACACACATAGGGTAACATGAATTCGACTCTAAAACAGACACATATTGCCAAAATATAAGGAAATTAATATAAAAATATATACCTTCAGGACTTCTGGTAAATGATTATTGATGGTAAATGTTGGTCTATAAATGAACCGAAAGTTCAGTGAACACTTCGTGAACCGTTCGGAGGGAAGTTCGTTTACGTTTGTTTATTTACTAAATGAACGAATACGAACACATTTTTTTTTGTTCATTTATATAAATGAACGAACATGAACAACTGTCTTGTTCGTTCATTTATGTTCATGAACGTTCATTTATGTTAATGTATTTGTGTTCGCTTATGTTTGATTATGTTCATTTACGTTTGTTTAATTTTATTAATAAATAATATAAGAAATTTTATTAATAAAATACTTAGATAAAAAGATTGTTGGACGAGTCTTGATGGATTTTGGAATGATTTATGAACATTTGAACCATTCGTTTAGATGTTTTTCTTGATTATTGACATTGTTGGAAACAAGATGTGCTTATTTATGTTTGCTTAAATTTGTGTTCGTTTAAAATTATGTTCGTTTAAAATTATGTTCGTTTATGTTCGTGAACCGTTCGTTTAGAACGAACGAACATAAACGAACACAAACAAGAAAATTTTTGTTCAACTAATTTCGTGTTCGTGTTCATATTTGCTTAAAGTTAAATTAACGAACACGAACATGTCTATGTTTGTGTTCGTTCGGTTCGTTTACAAGCCTAGGTAAATGTGGTCATTCATGGCGCCTGTTAAACCAATGATGGCTAAAAGCATATAACTCCACATATTAATTGTAACACCCCAGTTATTGGGAGGCTGAGATAGCCAAGATCGTATCCGTTTGAAAGCATAAAATGAATACATTTCTATTAAAATATTAAGAGTACATGATTTAATTAAGGAAAAATAGTACAACATCTAGGAAATAAAATGTGAATCGAAGACGAAAGCTAAAGTCTTCTAGGGTTGTCTTCATGTGCACGCGGGTGAATCTACTTCATGGCCTTCTATTTCAACTTATCTAAGCTAGGTACCTGATACTTACTCAAATATGATTTGTTTCGACTAGAAAGTTAAGTGAGTTAACAAGGTTAATAAAAGTAACCGTCGTACGAAAATGAGTTTTGTAGAAGCATATTCCTATGCTAGCGTGTGTCTCGTGTATTGTATCTAATCTAGAGCATCTGTGTGAGTAATATAGTCTCTGGCCGTACCATATGCACCGCCGGACCAGATGGTCCGGGCGGAGCAGTGGTCCGGGTGGACCAGATGGTCCGCAGGTGGTACGCTGGCCTGTTACTAAGTGACTATAAATAGCTTGTTAGAGAGAGTGCTTGAGTAGTTCTTTCAGTTCTCTATCTCTTAACTGTGTGTAGCAGAAGGTGTAATCTCTCTCTAGCTTGTAACCTCTAAGTGATTCAATAAAGCAAAGCTTTATTTACCTTCGTGTTGCTATTCTCTGATTACCAAATCATGCTGTAGTAAGATCGTATCGTGGTTCTACAAGTGGTATCAGAGCATTCCAGGTTGTTCTACTGCTGTGATTTGGTAAGTTTTCTAATTCTAGAGAGAGAAAGTTTGGGTTTTCATCATTTTTCATCAAATTCTTCCAATTCCGAGTGTTTCTGTGATGAAAAATGATTTCTGAGTGTTTCTGGAGTGTTTTCGCACCTATTTGAACCAAATTTCCGATCGAAAACGTCGAATTCGCGAAAATCAGTCGAATTTAGTTCGAACTGCGTCTGGTCCGCTCGAAGATCAATTGGTCCGCAACTGGTCCGCTCCGGTCCATCAGTCGGTTCATCACATCTGATCCGCAGCAGTTACAGCGTACCAGTGTGATCCGCTGAAAAATCTGGTCCGCCGTACCAGTTTTGGTCCGCCGTACCAAAATCTGATCCGCCGAAGATATCTGGTCCGCTGGAACATATTTGGTCCGTTGAGAGTATTTTGATCCGGTGAACAAATTTTGATCCGCTTGTTTGATCTGGTACGGAGGTTGGTCCGCTGGAATTGTTGGTCCGCTGGCAGAAAACATATCTTCACTAAAACTGACGTAACTTGCAAACCGTTTGGAGTTACGGAACCCAATACCAGCCAAAACGTTTGTCTTTCCGAGATCTAGACGTGTACTTACCTGAAAGGTCTGTACCTCCCAGTTTGACCCCCAAAATCTGCTTGGAAGACGCCCGTTTTTCAGTTTTAAGTTTTCGCGTTCGGTATTGAAATTTCAAAATGAGTGATTTCTATGCAATGACTGCTGCTCAAACATCAATGCAAGCCATGTTGAACTATGATAACGAGATAGGAACAACTCAAAAAGTTCCTAAATTGCTAAGGCTTGAAGATTATCACAATTGGAGAAGTCGGTTTGAATCTTACATTTATTCGCAAGATATTGAGAGTTGGATTCCAATTGAGAAAGAATATGAATATCCGATGATAAGTCCCAACAAACCAAAGATGATTAGTAGTTTCGATGCTGATGAACGGAAATTGTTTGCTCGAGAAAAGAAAACATATAGTTATCTTACTATGGCCTTACCAAAAGATCTAATGCATCAATTTAAGCAATATACAACGGCTAAAGAATTGTGGGATGCTATTGAAGAGAGATGTACGGGTAATGATCAATACAAAAACACTCGAAAGAAAGTTTTGAAGAAAGAGTTTGATAATTTCAGGCACTGCGAGAATGAGAAAATTCCAGATTTGATTGCTCGGTTTTCCCATTTGATAAATGAACTTGATGTTGTAGGAGTCAAGAAAGATAGTGATGAATTGAAAGAGAAAATTCTGGAAGCTTTACCAGAAAAATGGGAAAATTATGTGATGATGTTGACAAATGATCCAAATTATTCAAATTGGACTTTCAACCAAATAACTAGCAAATTACAAGCTCGTGAGATGGAAATTGCTGGTGAAGAAATCTGCACATCCTACAGTTCAAAATCCTGAATTGTACTTTGGGGAAAATAATGCTACAGTTCATGCTAAGGCAAAGTCACATTCTATTTCAAGCAGTAATCCGCCGGTAACAGCTTTTCTTGCTGGACATTCTGAAAATTCTGGTTATTCTCCAGGGTGTCGTTTTACCATTCCTGATAGATCAACAAATAATTCGCATCCTGCTCAATCAACTGAAGAATTGGCTGCATTATTATCTGCTTTTATATCTTCATCGTCTGGATCGATATTTGGTCAAGTTAGTGATGCTGGTTTAAGTGGAACTGAGTTAGAACAGTTGGATGATGATCAATTAGCTGAATTAGATCTGCATTGGCAATTTGCAATGATGGTTGAAAAAGGAAGACGATTTATCAAGAAACATGGGAAGAATTCTTTTGTTCCAGGAGGAAGAAAACTGGGTTTGGATAAATCTAAAGTAAAATGTTACAATTGTTCAAAGGTTGGACATTTTGCTCGTGAGTGTTCTCAGTCATCCTCTGATAAAGTTAAATCTGATAAGCATGAAACAAAAGCTATGGTGGCTCAAGTTCAAGAAGAAAGAGAGTTTGATGAATGGTCAAAACAATTTGACAAACCATCTATTGCTTTGACTGCTATTCAAGATACTTGTGCAGAACCAGATGGTTTTTGTTATATCAATGGTCAATCTGTGGCTTTAATGGCAAATGTCGAAGTTGAATCAAGTGGGTATACGTCTGAGATCACTACATCTGAAACAAGTGATTCTGAAGTTAGTGGGTATGAGTCAACATGTGATTTTTGTGCTCAAAAGGAAAGAAAGATTTATGGATTGATTTCTGAAAATAAAAGGTTGGTTCTTGACATTAAGACGAAGGATGAAGAATTAGAAAGTCTCAAGAAGAAGTGTATCATTTCTGATGAGATTTTTAAGGCAAATGAAATGTTGATAAACGAAAAGGATGAGTTGATGGAAGAGCTTGTCAAGCTTAAGAGCAATATGGATGACATAATTGCTCAAGATAAGGAACAACTTCTGAAGTTGAAAACTGAGAATGAGGGGTTGGTTAAAAGTGTTGAGAAATGGGAGAGTGAAGCAAAAGACGCCATTGAAGATTTTGATGCTTTGTTTAGCAAATCAAAAACAAAATTGGATTCTCTTCAGCAATTGTATGATGATCTTCAGAAAGAGTTTGATGAAGTTAATGCAAAAGAAAGTGATCGTCAAAAGGAACATTCTATCTTACTTGATAAAGTTGCAAGCTTAACGCATGACAACAAACTGTTGACAAGAAACATTGAAATTCATGAAGGCAGGGTGAAGAAAATTACCCAGGAAGTTTATGATGCCCACGATCAAATGAGACAAACGAAATTTGTGTCAAATCAAGCTTCAGAGAAATTGATTGCATCGGAGAGGGCATTGGGTGAAGCTCTAAAGAAAATATCTGATTTAAATGTTGAGATTCTGGATCTGAAACGTCAATTGCACAACTTGAAGAATTCACATTCTTTCACAAGCTATTTGTGCAAAGATGAGAATTTCAAGAAAGTTTTTGGTAGTGAAGAATATAATCAAATTCCACATCCGGTTATCTCATCTGATGCTCTTGATGATATTCATTCGTCTGGTATTGATGGAGATTATTCTGAGTTTGTTTCTGAGAAGTCTGAGAGAAAAGAATCGAAGGTTTCAACCAAGAAAGTTGAGAAAGATAAAAGTTTGATGGAACAATCTATTAAGTTTGTTTCTGGTGGATTTGCTGTTCCTGATAATAAAGTGTCTGATGGTCAGAAGGTGAAGCCCGGTGAACAGATAGAATCTGACGCATCAGTTGCTGCTACGCTTGTTAAAGCTAATAATTTGCAAGGTATTAAAGCTAAGTTCACTGAGGTTGCCCAAGCTGGTTCTTCTCAGTCTCAAGTGGAGTTGTCTGACTTACCCGGTTATAAACGATCTGGTTTGGGTAATCATAATCACAGGGTTGCTCAGAAAGTTCAGAAGAACATGCCAAAGAAGACACCTAAGGCGAAGAAAGATACTAGTCTTGAACAGATATATCATCTGGCACAGGTGTTTGTATCCACCATGGAAAAAGGATTCGGAGGAAAGATAAAGAAGAAAGATTCATCTACAAGTTCTCCGAAAGAATCTTCCGCTTCGGGTTCAAATTCCACACCTAGAAGTCCTACTTCTAAATGGGTACATTCTAACCGATTTCAAGTTTTTGATGATATTTCTGATAATGTTGAATCTGATGATAGATGTCATTCAGTTCAGGGCAAACCACAATCTCAACGATCTTATCGTTTGTGCTATCAATGTCGCCGAAAGGGACACATGGCACAGGATTGTCCTGAGACTGCTAAAAGATCATTTTCAAACAAATCTGCCACATTTATTGATGAATCAGGCATAATTTTTACTGAGTCCACACCGTCTAACACTAAGTCTAAAAAGAAACAATTTTTTAAATTTGATTCAAGTGTTGAAGGTTCATCACAGGATGATGTTTCAGTAAAAACAGAAAAGGTAAAAATGCAGTGGCGACCTAAGTTGGTCAGCAAGGCTGCAACTGATTTTGCGGAAGACACTGGTCGACCAGAAGCTGTGTGCTTCGGGTCATTTGAATACTAATCATTTATACCCAGTGTGCAGGTATTCCTAGAAGACCCGTTGGTGATTGCAAAGTTGCTAATGGAGGAGTATTTTGCGTTTCTTAACTTAAATTGAAGGCTTCATTTTTCAAAACTGAAAGATTTTCTAAAAGCTTAACCTGAAAAGGTATCAGTAGTATTGATTGGTCAATTTTCTTTCTTTAATGCTTTTTGTTTGTACGTTTAGGGGGAGAAAATTGAAAAACCAAAAATAGTGTGTTTGTGTTTTTGTTAAAATGAAAATTCAAAAATAGAGTTTTCATTTTAAGGGGGAGAAAATGAAAAAATACAAAAACATTGAAAATTGAAAAATATAAAAACATTGAGAAAATGGAAAAATACAAAAACATTGAAAAATTGAAAAATACAAAAACATTGAAAAATGAGAAATTGTATCCGACATATTTGGGAAATGATGGTACATTGGCTTACGTGTCTGGCTCATGGATAAACTAGATGAAAAAGTCATAAGATCATTGCTCGATGTGCTTGGTAGGCTTGGCATTTAATCAGAAAGTATTCAGATGTGATAAACACATTAAATATTAATGCTTGACCAAGTGGACAACATCTTGATGCATATCTCATGATATCAAAGAAAAGATATGTGAAAAAGAAAATGAGAAGTCACTGTGTACACATGTGTTCATTTTGCAAAGATTTAAACTTGTTTGATTTTCTTTATTTTGTCAAACGATCGGACTTTCTATGCGTGTCGAAAGACCGACCTGATTGTTGTTCGTTTGACGTTCTGCTTTATTTTCTTTGGTGTTTTGTATAACTCACCGGACTTTCTCTGCGTGTACGGGAGTACCGACCTAATTGTTGTTGGGTTATACAATTTCAACTTGTTTTATTTTCTTATTTTGTTAAATCCGAGGCCTTATCTGCGTATCGAAAGATCGACCTTAAGGTAGACGATTTAACGTTCTTATTTCTTTTTGCATGGAACACAGTTGACTGAATCATGAATACAATCATTATGTGATTAAATCACAAATGAAATCACAAAGTGTGATATATAAAGCAAAAACATATCTGAGTATGTCTGATAGTGTGGGGTACACTGGTCAAAGCAAACTTAATCAATACAATAACATATCCAAATGTTATGAGTATGATTGTGCCTGAGTTTAAGATGGACAAATTATACCAGTAATCGACATGACTTGTGTGCTGAAGTAATTGAAATTGAAGTGTAGTTCAGCATGTTATGTCCAATATGATCCCAAGTTGTGATCTTTCTCACAAAAGACAAAAATAGTGTCTGATTCTGTATTGCATTTATGTTTCATATCTGAAAAAATTCAAAAAGATTTTAGATGTGTTTTAGCATAAATTTAAAAAAATCCAAAAAGATTTTTGGTGTGTTTTAGCATAAAGTTTCAAAAAGCCAAAAATATTTTGTTTCTTATTTGTTTTCGACTGATCGATACCATGATACAAAATTCAAAATTTCAAAACTATATCTTGGATTCTCGAAGAGAAGTTTTGCGCCAAGATTAAATTAATTTTTCAAAAGAAAAGAAAGTCGCGTTTCTGTCTTCTGAAATTGCAGGTTATCTATGTGAGATGACTCAAGCATGGTGAAAGGGGGAGTATGTTATATCTTTCACAAGTGGATCTTGAAGTTCAAAGATTTATTCAAGGATGATCCAGCCATGCAAGCTCTAATTCTGACAAGATTTCAAGTTGTCGATCGGATGCAGACATTGTTGAAGATTGAAGACTGAAGTTTAGTTAGAATATAGATACACTACACGTTAAGGGGGAGTCTGTAGAAGTATATTCCTATGCTAGCGTGTGTCTCGTGTATTGTATCTAATCTAGAGCATCTGTGTGAGTAATATAGTCTCTGGCCGTACCATATGCACTGCCGGACCAGATGGTCCGGGCGGACCAGATGGTCCGCAGGTGGTACGCTGGCCTGTTACTAAGTGACTATAAATAGCTTGTTAGAGAGAGTGTTGAGCAGCTCTTTCAGTTTTCTATCTCTTAACTGTGTGTAGCAGAAGGTGTAATCTCTCTCTAGCTTGTAACCTCTAAGTGATCAATAAAGTGAAGCTTTATTTACATCGTGTTCATTCTCTGATTACCGAATCATGTAGTAGTAAGATCGTATCGTGGTTCTACAAGTTTCTTTTTGGTTTGTCAAAAAGGTTTAGTTTTATCAAAAAGAGTGTTTGAGTTGGTAAAAATATGAAAATAGTTGCATATGCCAAAAAATATAGTTTTATCGTACATAGTTCAAAATATAGGTTTTATCGTACGTCGTCACAATAGAACTCAATAAGATGACCCGTGTCGGCCACGGGATGCTATGGTTTCAAAATAAATATAGTTCCACAATCAACCATTCTCTATCCGTCATGGTCATACCCGATAGTTACGTGCGCAAGACCACTCGCCAATAGAGAGTTCCTGTATAAATAAATAAAAGTGAACATAACCATGGGTTTTTGATGTCCCAAAGACCAAAATGCCGTCCTTGTGATGGTGTCCCGAAATAGCATGCGCACAAGGACATGGGGGCATTATCCCCAAATAGTGCTACCCATTTTACCCGCGGTCCTATACCAAGGACTAAGGTTGTGTACGTGTGGGACTAGTCTGGGTAAGTATCACTAGTCCGAACATATGTGTATCGAGCATCCAAATATAATCAAGCATGACATGTAAGTAAAGAAAGTACGATAATTGAAATAAATATAAGTTTAAAGTAAAAGAGAGTATGTATCACCCCAAAATAATAAAAAGTAAAAAGGGGAAAGGATGTGGGGACTCACCTAAGCACTTGCATTTCCCAAGTACTTTAGGTTTCCTTGACTTCCGATATTTAGCACTTAATTTAATGATTTATGACCAATTAAGTTATAGGTTCAGGTGATTAACCCGTTGTTTGCATTTTCACATTCGATTGAGATTCCTAGTTGGTTTTAGGATTAAGTATTTATGTTTGTGTGTATGACTATTTATCATGAATAAGTGTGTGTATGTGTAAATGTGTATTCGGGCTTTAGTTTGGTTATGGGCTTGGACCCGGTTTGCCTAAGGTTAGGTATTGGGCCTCGGGCCCAAAAGGGTTTATGATATGTTTTGTAGAATAAGTGAATGCATATGAGTTTTAAAATAATAATAAATTATGATTATTTGATAACAATAGGGGTTGCCATGCATTAAGTAAAAATATGTATAAACTACATTTTGTAACCTAGGTATTTGGGTTAAGTATATATATTATCAACGGTTGTCATGTATTTATGAGTATTATGTTATTTAGATAAATCAAATAATGGAAAATGATTATCACTTAAAATATTATATAAATTAAGTGATTAGGAAAACTATATTGTTTTGTATGAATTATTATAAAAAGGTTTAATATATAAAATGTATATATGTTATATAAGTTTAGTTGGCTCGGGTATAACCCGATTACTATGAACCTGACCTGACCCGTTTATAACTTTGGATCACACCCGGATAACCATTTTGGACTTACCGGACCCATACCCGAGACTCGAAGCCCAACAGATTAGTCACCGGGCCTGTAACTGACCCGTAAGCCGATTAGACTGGCATTGGGCTTTTGGTTTGGATGATTTACTGGCCCAACAGTGGGTTTAGCCTACTGTGGTGCCTTAGGCCTTTGTGGACTGACCCAATATCTACTTGAAGGAAACAATGGGCTCAGGCCCAACTGTTGTGTCATCCAGGTTCACTTCTGGGCCCGATGGTTATACCCGATAGTTATGACCTATGGAGCAACTGATCCGACTGTCCCGGTCAGACCCGGTGGTTCGCCGATTTCTTGGTCCGGTCCAGTGGGCCGATTCATTGTAGTGGGAGAATGCAATGAAAGAAGAAATGAAATCGCTTGAGAAGAACAAGATATGTGTTCTTACTAAACTTCCAATTGGGAAGAAGGCTCTTCAAAATAAATGGGTGTTCAGAGTAAAATATGAGCATAATGGTACCAAATATTAATTTTCAGGATGGTTATGAAAGGTTTCCAGCAGAATGAGGGTGTCGAATACAATGAAATTTTCTCCCCAGTTGTGAAGATGGCAACAATCAGGCTAGTGCTTAGTATGGTAGTAGCAGAAAACTTACATCTAGAGCAGTTAAATGTTAAGATGGCTTTCCTACATGGTAATCTGAACGAGGACATTTATATGACACAACAATAGGGTTTTCAATTCAAGGGCAAAGAAAACTTGGTGTGTGACTAAAGAAGAGCTTGTATGGTCTCAAGCAGGCTCCGAAATAATGGTACCTGAAGTTTGATAACTTCATGGGTAGAATTGGTTACAAGAGGTATGACATGGACCACTGTTGTTATATCAAGAAGTTTAACAGTCCGTACATCACTCTACTACTGTATGTAGATGATATGTTAATTGCTGAAACAGACATGGCAAAAATCAAGAAGTTGAAATGACAGATGTCTGAAGACTTCCAGATGAAAGATCTAGGCCCTGCAAAGCAGATACTCGGGATGAGCATTATCAGAAATTAGAAATATGGATCTTTGACACTATCACAGGAGAAGTACATTCAGAAAGTGTTAGAGAAATTCATCCTTAAAGATGTTAAAGTCAAAACTACTCCATTGGACAGTCAGTTTAAGCTTTCCAAAGATTAGTCACCCAAGACAGATGAAAACATAGAAGAAATGGTTAAAGTTCCTTATGCATCGGCAGTTGGCAGTTTGATGTATACTATGGTGTGTACGAGGCTAAATATAGCACATGCTATGGGGGTTGTTAGTCGGTTTATGTCTAATACGGGTCGAGAACATTAGGAAGCAATTAAATGGCTATTGAGATACTTGAAGGGGACTTCAAAGATGACATTGTGTTAAGGGAAAAGATGTTGTCCTGAAGCGGGTATACTAATGCAAATTTGGGAGGGGCAACAAATTTTCAAAAGCACCACAGGTTATGTTTTTTTAGTTGGAGGAACGAAAATCAGTTGGATGTCTAGATTGCAAAAAAGCGTTGCTCTCTCAACCACAGAAGCAAAGTATATAGCAGTGGCTGAAACCGCCAAAGAGCTTATATTGTTGAAGAATTTTGTGCACGAACTTGTAAAGAAGCAGATGGATTGTTCGTTATACTGTGACAGTCAGAGCGCTATTCACTTGGCCAAGAACACTGTGTTTCATGGATAAACCAAGCATATCCAACTCATATATCACTTTATCATAAGTTTGATTAGTGATGGCAGTTTGAAGGTGGAGAAGATCAGAGGAACATAAAAGCAAGCAGACATGTTGAGTAAGGTTGCAGAAGTTGAAGTTGTCCGTAGCTTCAATTGGCCTTCACGAATGAATGATGAGAAGGCAGGCATATCAACTAGGATTTTAAAATGGTGAAAGGCAGTCATAGATATTACAACCTGTTGGTTGTCAAAGTTGAATATGTCAAGGCCACAAAGTGGGAGAATTGTTGGGTATGTTGGTCCAGTTCATATCTACAGTGCTGGGCTCGGTCATTTACGGGATGGACTAAATTTCTCTTTATCTATACCGATGTAATTGTAACATTTCATTTAAAAAGAGTTGATGTCTCAACCACAAAAGTAAAGTGTATAATAGTGGTTGAAGCCACCAAAGAGCTTATATGGTTGAAGAATTTTCTAGAAGAACTTGGCAAGAAGCAGATAAACTGCTCGTTGTACTATGACAGTCAGAGCACTATTCACTTGGCCAAGAACCCTGTGCTTCATGCATAGACCAAGCATATCCAGCTGAGATATAACCTTATCATAAATATAATTAGTGATGGCAGTTTGAAGCTGGAGAACATTAGAGGAACAGAAAATCAAGCAGACATGTTGACTAAGGTTGCAGAAGTTGAAGTTGTTCGTAGCTTCAACTTACCTTAATGAATGAATGATGAGAAGGCAGGCATATCAACTAGGATTATTAAATTATGAAAGGCGGTCACAGATACTACAATGGGTTGATTGGAAGAGTTGAAGATGTCAAGGCCACAAATGGAAGAATTATTGGGTATGTTGGCCCAGTTCACATCTACAGTGTTGGGCCCGACCATTTATGAGATGGTCTAAATTTCTCTTTATTTATACCGATGTAATTGTATGTAACATCCGTATGTTTCAAAAAACCTGAAAACTCAACCCACATTATAATCCAAGATTTAAACCCATTTCTCAACACCATAAATGGTAGATTACTCTGTTCCATGTGATAGTACTCTGAAAATGGTGAATGTGAGCAAAAACCGCGTGCAAAACCGAGTTATAACGAAGCGGGAATCGTGAAAACAAGTTTGGTGTTAGTTGTTGATTGCAAAGACGCGTTTTCCTCTTCTAAACCCATCCCACATCGCCCCTAAAACAAAATTTCACTCCATTTCTCATCTATAAATACCCTCCCTTGATCCTTAATAGTTTGCAACTCCTAGTTTGAGTATAAACAAGTGGAATAACCAATTTTTGGTGGTTCCACAACTACAATACCCCTTCGGGTGTCGTGCTTGGTAGTTTTTCGTAGTTTTTTATGCTCTCGGCGAGGAGGTGCCGCCCTTCAAGCTCGTCTCGTTTGAAAAACTTCTTTGAGGTAATTCTTTTTCTTTTTCTTTCTTTGTTTCCTTTCTTTCCTTCCTTTCGTTATTCGTTTATTTATCGTTTTATTAGTTTAATTAGTTTATTTTAGGTTCTTAGTTAGGTGCTTTAGGCTCATTTAGGTAGCCTTGCTAAGGCTCGTTCTTAGAACGCCTAGCATTGTTTAAGGCTTGTCATTTGGACGGCCTAGCTTTGCAAAGGCACGTCATTAGGACGTGTTGCCTTGCTTAGGTCAATTTAGGCTTTATGTAGCCTTATAGAGGCTCGTTAGGCCCAACGAGTCTAAACTATCATGTCGAATTTCATCTATATTCTTCTAATCCAAAAGTCAACGTTTTTATACATGAACAAATTGGGGTTTAAGGCTTGTTCTTCACAAATCAACAATTAAACTAATTCTTAATCATTCTAATATGTAATTCAGGTTTTGAACATAAACTCATTTTTAAGAATTTTAAATAGCTTAGAAATCGATCTCTGTTAAACAACATATTTAGTGATGGTACTTGAGACGCGAATGACATGTAGTAACTGGAAGGGTGAACACAGCGGTAGTTGGGGTCTCTGTCAAAGGATAAGAGTTCGCATAAATCCCATAGTCAGACCTGGACGCTTACCTGGGATGCCCCGATGAGTGTCATAACCTATTAGGCCAAAGCATGTCTAGTAACGTTTAAGGTATCGTCACTCTTAAAAGTTAACATTTTTTTTTCAAACTTTAATTTATAACATTAAAACCCATCCCCCAAATGCATAAGAGATTTGAATCCCATATTCAAATATTCATGTCGTCCCCTTCTATTCTTTTAGGATGAAACTTCGGGACTAATCCTTTTACTTTCACTTTTCGCTTCGTGGACTTAACTTCTAATCCAAGTGAGTAATCATTGCCCCTTTTCTCATTTTATCATTTTGGGGTTGCAACATGTATCCTATTTTAAAGTGTTATCTTCCAAGTTTATCAATTACCATGCGTATGTGATCTATGTGTGAATTATGTGTTATGTGACTTCTAGCATGATTTTTCAATATGTGATTTAAAAGGCTTTCATGTTTATCAAAGGTTTTCATGTTTATTATCGGATGTCAAGTATGTCATGGTTGTCATGTCTGTCATGTCTTTCATTTGGCATAAACATTAACGTAAGGCCTGGGGTAACAAAGGTAGATCTATCGGTTGACAACCCACTCAACTTGACCAGTTCGGCGTTGGGTGTTTGGAGCCTATTTTATTATTTCATATAGTCTAACCTGCGGGTTAGGGAATCTATCATATGTCATTGAGGTTTGTTTATGCCTAGTATTTCATGTTGTCATTTTATACCAGCAATTTTGGTTATGCCTAGTCTTTCATGTTGTCAATATCTTCTAGCATGTTATATTTCACTTATTCTATCATATGACACGTAACGCATGTTTTTCAAATATATGTTATGTATCAAACTTGTGGTTACTCACCAACTATTTATAGTTGACCCCCTTTATTTTATACATGTTGCAGACTATGATGTTGATGTTTCAAGATGCAATCACATAGGGCTTTTGGACCTAGTTTAATAAAGAAATTGTATTTGTTATCAATATGTGGTGTATTGTTTTATCTTTCAATGTTATCAATGAAATTCGTTATTTAACTATTGTCACTAAATTAGTTGTCATGAGCTTATGGGCAATCTAATCATGCCCAAACGTTTCCGCTGTCGATTGGGGTGTGACATTGTACGTATGTCAACTTAGACCGAACCACATAATTATCGTGTTCTTACTTTTCTTGTTTGAGTGTATGTGATTCGTGATCAGTGTGTGCAACCGTTTCCCTTCTATACCATAATAGTTCTAACTTTTAAACAAATCTGCAGAAGCAAAAATTTTTCTACATGTTTGTTACTTGTCACAGGTACAACCAAAGAAAGTAAATGAATTCCTGAGAGAAAACAGTTGGATTAAATCCATGCAAGAAGAGCTGCTTCAAATCAACAAACAAAGAGTATGGGAGCTGGTAGATTTACCAGAAAATGCACCACCACCATTTGGAACAAAATAGGTGTTTAGGTACAAAAAGGATGAAAGAGGCAAATTATCCAGTTCATGTGGCTATGGAGTCTATCCAAATACCAGCCACTATGATCACAAACATTCATTCAATTTTCAATCGTTTCTTTTAATCAATAATAGTCGTTATGGCCCCTACCAAGCTCACTTCTTGTCTCCTTTCTATTAGAGCATTCACAACCCATTCCTTAAAATTGCGTTAGTGTGGTCCTTAACAGTTAAGGTTTGGTTGTGAATGGTTGTGAGTGGAGGAAAGACAAAAAAATTATCGTGCATCCCTATATTTAAAAACACTGTAGATTCCCTATATATTTTCTTAATATTTTTAAAGCGATTGTAAGTGAAAGAGAGAGAAAAAGTAATGATAAAGATTTAAAAAAATATTATTTACTTAAAAATGATAGAAAAAATATAGTGTTATTTAGTTAAATTATACGGGAAAAGATAGAAAATTGGTTGTAAATTCCATATCCCCATTTCTATACTTTAACTAAAAAAACACTACATGTTCTCTATCATTTTCAATTAAATAATACTTTTTATATATAATATTATTGTCTTTTCTATCTCCTTCACTCACAATCACTTTTAAAATATTAAAATAAAGAGTAACTTCAGTTTTAGTGACTGGGGTTTGCTTCAAATAATGGTTTAAGTCCAATAGTTTCAATTGTATCAGAGTTGTCCTTGTGGTTTCCAATTGTGTCCCAGATTGTATCGATGTTGTCCTTGTGGTTTTCAATTTCTCCCAATAAGATATAAAGATTTAGTGTCTTTAAAATTTTCCTTTAAGCTTTGATAAAAGGACTAAATTACCCCTAAATTGAAAAAAACTCATCTTCTCATCTTCTCAAAGAAAACCTCAACGCCACCGAACACTTTCGGTTACCACATAACCACCACCTTTACACATGACCTCGACGTACAAATATGCAACTTAACACTGACGTTCCCTTTATCACCGCTGTCACACCCTAACCGACGACGATGATTGTCCAGATGCACACAACACTATTAAATGTTGCGATATTCTTAATCAAATGTTGCGATGATTGTCCAGATGACACAACACTATGGTGTCATCAACAAGGCTAAAAAATCATCAAACAACACACTATGCAATATGTATAAAATAAAGGTCAACTACGAATAGTTGGTAAGTAAACATAGGTTTAGTATACTACACAGATTAAAACATGCGAGCCAACCTGTTAAATGTCATCGAGTATGATAAACTATAATGATATAGAGCAAATAGAGGTGGGGGGGGGGGGGGGTGCATGAGCCAACCCTGACCTCAAGGTTTCCAATCACAAGGCCCCACACGCGAGGTATGCGAAGTAGGCTTGTCAAGTGAATAGATTAATCACCGTGACCCCGAATTTTTACAGTTAACGTCACACGAGATCGAACATGATAACGAGCTTGATCACAACTAGTCATAAATAAACACACAAGTCCACATACAAGAGTACATAAACAACATATAATTCGCATGTAGTTTTAGAGTAAAGAATATCGAGTAAGGGTTTTGAATACAATACATGTTGCACTCCAAATCGTTTAAATAAAGAGGGGCTATGAATACTCACCTGATATGGAGACACAATTTTGAAAGAATGACACACACGAAATGATTAGACTCAAAAACGACCTTGATGACTTAATAATTAGATAATAATTTGATTTCACAACACAATCGACTTGACGATGGTGATTTAATGAGATGATATGTACGTTTTGATAAAATGGTTCAATTGGAAGATAGTGATAAAATCATGGAATTCTAAATAAACTCATACTATCATGAAAGTCAAAGAAAGTCAAAGTAACTATCATGCACACGAATATGAGGTTTTAACGATGTAAACCCTAAGTCTAACATGCGATTCCTAGATCTATTCACAATATATCATGAACTCGGTAAATTTAAACATGGAGGGACATACATGGCATGCACTTGGTCATAACACATCATATATGGTATGGATCTAGTCTTAACATATCATACATAGCATGAAAGTCCAAACTTGATGCTCAATTCCATATATCTATCCCTAAATATCATTCATGACATAGATCGAGTCATTTTAAACTATGAAAGTCAAATCATGATGTTCAATACACATGGATCTAACCCTAGGTAGCATACATGATAGAGATATAGCCATTCCCAAGCATGAAAAATACCATCTTGACAGTTAGAACCCTAGATCTATAACATATCATCATGCAAGAGCCTCAAATTTTAAACATGAATCCATATGTCACACCCCAAATAACCACTAACGGAGTTTATACCGTTAAGGGGTGCGAGCAAACCAGGACCACAACCATTAGTTACAAATACTAAACGAATCAGAGTTAGTCCAAACATATGTCATAAATTAAAGTCTCAAAATACGCAGCGGAAAATATTGTCTTAGCACTAACCACGTGCTTTACAAAATCATTATTTTAAATTCCCAAATTGATTTAAACAAAAGTAAAATGTCTTCATGTGCCATGCCAATCCCGCTCCGGATACTCCTCAACGATCTGCAAAAATTTAAACCACGCAAGTGTCAACCTAACGGTTGGTGAGTTCACAGTGGGCTTGTCACGCAGTGGCCCGGTCTCATAATCATAATTGCGTCAACATATACTTATGTAATGTTTATTTGTGAAAAGCAATGCTCAGTGATAATACACCAATCCATAATCATAGTAGCGTGATTTAGTAAAAGTAATGTCCGTAACATGCGTTATCGGGTATGTACTAGTTTTGTAAAATTAAAGTGCTCAACCGATATTGCGGGTAGCTAATCCGTTGTTCCATGCACTAAGGAAGTTTGTACCAAAGCTGACTAATAAGTATTGTAGTGGCATCGCCATCATCTATTTTGTTTTGCGGACATACGTCATCGCGGCTTTTCCTCCCCCGCGTCCTCTCGGGATCACGGTCAGATAGGCTGATATTGTACCTCCGTGCACCTCCAGTGTCACGAGGCGGAGTTTGTCAAACTCCAGTAGATCTACCCAACATCCCCTCGCTTTACAATTAACGACACAATTAAGTTGAGGACTTTTTCAGTTATAAAAGCAATCCTTAGAAATCATGTGATATCATGTGGTTTAGACTTTAACCTACACTAGCCATATTAAAACGGTTTACCGGATTCTCATGAATCTCAAAATTTTTTCAGTTTCGTTTCAGAAATAGTTTGTTTAAGTTCCACAAGTGTTTCCCATAAAACACTTCAAGTTTATCAAGGAGGTGCGTGGCACTCATAAGGTTTCAAGTTCATCAAAGAGGTGCATAGCACTCGTAAGATTGTCAGCATTGTTTTTCATTAAGTTATTCAGTGTGTCCCAAACGGGCTCACAGTAAACGGGTTAGTGACACTCACCTTTGGTTGCACTGCTACACTTGCTAAATAATCCAAGTATTGTTTGCTTAACGAAGACCTAAGAACACGTTTAGGTCTCAAGTATTAGTTTTGTGTCTAATCTTTAACTTACGTCACTATGGCCCATAACATAGCACGTTGGAACTATGACACGACATACCGATACACGACACCGATGGTTGATCATAAACGAGGGTTCACATAACTCAGAAATCAAAGCATGTTTCATTATTGTACAATCATGTAAGTCATGGCATAACATTCAAATTAGTTGCACAAGTTTAGGTTTTGGTCTTGGCACAGTTTCGCTACACAGTTTCGCTACGTGCACAGGCAGCACTTTCGCTAGCATAGCTTCGCTCGAAACTGGCACAGTTTCGCTAGATAGTTTCGCTCGAAACTGATGACACAGTTTCGCTATCTAGTTTCGCCCGAAACTGATTTGAACTTTCGTTCAGGAGTCTATGGTTGTTTCGCTCGGTAGTTTCGTTCGAGCAGGTATACTTAGTTTTCACGACGACACTATAGTTTCGCCATATAGTGTCGCTGGATGAATATTAACACAGTTTCGCTGAATAGTGTCGCCCAGAGAACACACAGTTTCGCTAAACGCAGAAAAACTCATTTTTAAGACCAAAAATCAATCTAACAGCTTCTATACATCATGTAATTCAATATCTAGCATGCATAAACATTTACCAACATCACAGAGGCAATTTTAACACCTTAAACATGAGTTTTCCATCATCAAATCACCAAAAACACCTCAAAGCTCATTTTTAGCACAAAGTTAACCTAACTAGCATGAATCTTCATTATGGCTTGATTTCACACGTAAAGTTACAGACTTTATGATAGATCTAGCATTCCTAAGCATCATACTTCAAGCATACACGGTTTCATGAAGATCTAAGCATGCTTTTTAAGAAAACACATAGAGTATGCAAGAAAAGATGGTTTTGGGGACTCACGGTTTGATCTAGGATCCGAATAGATGAGTCCACTAACTGAGATGATGGCGGATCGTGGTGGTTCTTGGCTGACCAGATTTCACGAGAGGGGAGATGGAGAGTGTGTGTGTGTTTGGTGTGAAATGATGTAAAATAAGAAGATTAGGGTTTTAGGGACTTTATATCAGGAGCTAGTTTCGCTGGCAGTTTCGCTGGCCAAGCGAAACTGGCTCTGAATTCATTCAATTCAAAAGTTTGGCTACCGAGCGAATCTACAGTTTCGCTCGGTAGTTTCGCTGGCAGCCAAAAGGGGCCAATTACACAATTACACAATTAAATAAACACGTTGCACATAATTCCACATAGTTCAACAATTTAAACAATCACGTTTTAATCATGTTTTTGATAATAAGTAAATAAACACATATGGACGGGTTCGGTGATCAACCAAAGGTCGTGGACGTATTCGGTCTAGTTAAGCATTAGTTACTAAGTTAACACTCAGAACGTAACTAACGGAGATTGTCTAACGGAAGTTAACCTCGGAATTCTCGGATGTCACATCATCCCCTTGTAAATGGAATTTCCGTCCCGAAAATTATTCTTGCGTTGTAGCGTTCGCAGCCTCGGCTATCGTTGTTGCTGGGGAAAGAAAGCAAAAGTTTTAGGGTCGCCACATCCTCCTCCTGTTAAAGGAATTTTGGTCCCCAAAATTAAATCATACCTTGAGTTTCCGTGGACGTTTGCTCGAACAAGTGAGGATACTTTTTCTTCATTTGATCCTCTCGTTCCCAAGTATATTCAGGTCCACGCTTTGAGTTCCATCGAACCTTGACGATCGGAATCTTGCTACGTTTGAGGGCTTTCTCCTCGCGTCCCATGATTTCTACTGGTTGCTCAATGAATCTCAGATGTTCGTCAATTTCCAATTCCTCCAAAGGAATTATTTCAGTGTCTTCAGCCAGACATTTCTTCAGATTCGAGACGTGAAACACGTTGTGAACTCCATCGAGTTTTGCAGGGAGTTGTAATCGGTAGGCCACCGGGCCTACTTCCCCAATGATTTCAAATGGACCGATATAGCGAGGATTCAGCTTTCCACGCTTTCCGAAGCGTACCACTCCCTTCCAGGGAGATACCTTCAATAGTACCTTGTCGCCTACCTCGAATTTCAAAGGTTTACGGCGTTTGTCGGCATAGCTCTTTTGTCTGTCACGTGTTGCGGCTATCCGCTTTCTGATTTGAATAATTCGTTCAGTTGTATCATGAATGATTTCCGGTCCGGTGAGTCCTTTCTCACCCGTTTCCGCCCAACACACGGGCGATCTACATTTTCTGCCATAAAGAGCTTCAAAAGGTGCTGCACCAATGCTTGTATGATAACTGTTGTTGTAGGAGAACTCCACCAATGGAAGGTGAGCCTCCCAGTCCTTACCGAAGTCGAGAACGCAAGCTCGGAGCATGTCTTCCAAAGTCTGAATAGTTCGTTCCGTCTGACCATCAGTCTGCGGAGCATGTCTTCCAAAGAGAGATGGATACCAGGTCATTACAGTCGTTTTGGGGGTTTAGGGTTTGAGAAGAATGGTTGAAATGAGGTTTAAGTTGCTTAAATAGCGGAAGATCACGATATGCTAAAAATATCCATTTAAGCGTATAACCTAGGAGTGTCTATAGCTCTAGGCGATACGCCTAGAGCTCCCTGGACGGCCCCTTGGCTTTTCTCCTCGTTTCGCGTGCTCGTTTTGCCGTTTTCAATGTTTTCAAGTCTCGTATTCTCCCAAATCACCCAAATCATCATTCCAACATGTTAATCACATATAATCCACTCAAAATGATTATAATACGTCATGTAACTCAAATATATGCACAAATTAGGTCAAAATAGGCGTTTCTGGTCGGTTTTGGCGTACGCATCGATTTTGGACAAATCACCAACATTTCTCAACTCGATCAAGTTTGTGATGACTCATGACATGATAGTTGATTATTAGACTTACAAAAATGTTGAATTTGACATACGATGATCAAACACGAGATTCCCGGTAAACGACGAATCGCGTACCAAAAACGTGTAAAAACCAAAAATTGCTTTATTTTTAATTCGAGACATCCAATTTGATTCCAATTGAACATAATTAAGTATTTGGTTTCAAAAAGCGATTATAAATCATTTAGGTCCATTAGTTATGGAATAATCACCCAGAAATTCTTCCGACTCTCAATAATTTACAAATCGGTAAATCGTGAAAGTTCAAAACGAGTCGGGTTTCTCAATTGGGTATTTTGCAAATGTTACAACTGTCAAATTCACAATTTTTTTGTTCACGATTCCAGTGGAAGGGGTAATCTGGGTCAGCTTTTAATTTCACAACCACCAAAAAGAAGAGACAACGAAGGCTATTTCTTTGATTCACCAACACAAACCTACAACCACTTTTGACATCCGAACCCCAAATAACTACATCACACCTTCAATCTCCATCCAACAACCACCACCGATTTATAAACCCTTCTCAACCGGATTCTGACGAATTCGACTAGGCCGAATGAGGTGGTGCTGGTAATGCAAAATAACAGTTTTAGGAATCTCTTTGATAGGTTTTAACCTATTCCCCCTTCTTTGAACCCGCACTTTATTCTTCCCTATACTAGAATCTGTAAATCAATTAGACACCACATCTAAATCAATCTTCAAATCGATATAAAGTCTGGCTTAAATTTTGATCCATGGATGTGGGGGGTGATGTGAGGGCCGGAGATGGAGGCGGTGGTGTGGTGTTCACCAGAGATGGAAAGGGAGATGTTTGGAGTCGTAAAATCGATTAGAGAGAGAGAGAGAGAGAGAGAAAGAGGGGTCGCCGCTATTGGATTCTGTTAAACTTGAAGAGAGAGAGAGAGAGTGAGAGAGAGAGAGAGAAAGAGATAGATGCAAGGGGTCGTAAAGGTGAGTTGGGGGCGAAGCTATGACGGGTTCCTGCAACACCCCTTTCAGATGGTGTTGAGACCACCACTGCCTTTTGTAAGTCCCAAAGACGGTTCTTAACACGATAACCCTACTCGATTGAGTGTGCGGAATCCAGGCAATCGAGTGATTCAAGATGCGAGAAATAGAAATCGATGAACACAATAATTAAACAATAAAACCTGGAACAAAGTGCACACGATTAAATAGTCGTCTTGTACACAGACTCAATAGGAACCGAACAACCTCCTTGTGTCTCTCTCAACTGTCCAGCCTACAATGATGCACTATGGGTCCTATAAATAGGAATGGACAAGCTTGGTCAACAAGCCATCTACAAAACCCTAATTTGCTAATAATTCCCGTATTGGACCATATAAGCCCAATAAACTCCATCTAAACTCCTTCTAAATGAGCCCAAACATGTCTAAATTGGCCCAATGACCCAATATATCCATTACCCAAGTAATTTTCACCTATTCTATCACATAGACCTTCAAAATAGTCCGCCAATGAGCTATTTAATACACAAGCCACACATTATTCCCTTACAATCTTCCCCTTGGCTTGTGATATTAAATGTCTTCTACATTCATTCTTTAGACTTGTAGTCTTCTCCTTGGTTTAAACATGGGTTGGTGAAGATTCTTTATCTTGGACAATCTTCATTCGGCAAAAACGAACGACTTTTGGGAGTGTTCTGTCAATCAGCATCAGCTTGAACATCACATGATGATCAAGTATTGAGAGGAGGATTCTCAAATACTTGCTCCTTCTTGAAAACTGTTGAGTCCTTGCTGAATCATCTGTAACTGTCTTGACTTTCCATTAAATTCAGACGATTTTGAAAACCTTTATCTTGACATCCATGATTGTAGATCTTGAACTGTCGGCATTTAGCTTCCCCTTAACATGTGAACAATGTCTTTTGAGTCTTTGGAAGCTTTACTTGAACAACCAACAAACTTCCCCTAAGAAACACAATGGGTAAGTCCTTTTCCGGCTGGTTCTTCAACACGAACAGTAACAGCATCCGTGCATTGGTCAACTGAGTCCTTGACCTTCTTGTCCATGAGTTGTCTTTTTCTGACTTAACCTGTTAAGCACAACATGGAACAAACACAAACACTAACAAGCATATGATACCTGGTTACTGGGTTAGCAGGAGAACAACATTCTTTAACACATACCTTAGCATTGATTAGGTGTTTCCTATAAACACTTCCCCTGAACCTGAGAATTCTTCACATTATCCCCCTTTGAGAATTTGAGGGAGGTCATACTTTCTTGCATAAAACCCTTAAAAACATATTAAAACCTTTAAATTAACCTAGCCAATGTTGAAAATAAACAAAAAAGATTAAGATAACTCAAAAGAAAAATAAAAAATAAAACAAAGATACCGAATTTCTAAACGAGAAGGTTTTTATTTGGGATCAAACCGTATGATTCTGACTGAGGAACCCTTTTCAGCTTCTGTTACTCGAACACATTCAGGTGATTGCCAATATACTGATCAATTTAAACTCAAACCCTTTTCTTAATCAGGCTGTTTGTCACTTTGTTATCTTTTATTGTGTATTAATTATGAACAGCAAGTGGGTTCCAACAAATCCTAGGTACATGTTATTACACACTATCAAGCATATAAATTCCCTACCACATATTTTCACAACCTGAACCAGAAGTTTGAAACTTAGCTCGAGACTTGGTTGAGAAGAGAAAGAATAGATCACATAGATTTTTGGGTATAATATACAAAGTCAACTGAAATTTTGAAACATTTTTAATAATGCTCTTATCAGTGTAAAGGCTGAGGGATTTGGACACTTGAGGGTCTCTTTTCTTGTGCTCTTTGGCATCTTTTTGGGTATATATATATTTTTTATATTTTTATATTTTATTTTAGGTGATCTAGAGGCACGTATATATGAACAACTACAGGTCATTGCTCACGCAAAGCAGAGGAGAGCCTTACATACATGCGAAGCATCCCCATGTCTTTGCTTAGCAAAACAGAGGGGACACCGACTTTTTGAGCTCAATTTCACACTCTTGGAGACAAGCGTGTGTATCGGGAACTTTAACATGCAGTCAAATAGAAATGCAGTTAACCTAAGTGTCGTTACCCAACAAACTGCCATATGTTATCTTTAAGTGTGACACGCATACCTTTTCAGATTTAAGAGCCGAGCCTACCAGCATATCACCATGGATCATGTTTTTCAGATCTGCCTTACGTGTGTTAGCCATCTCCAAAACGGAAGTTTATTTCACTTTCCACCTTCTCAAACACATAAACAAAAGATTAAAAATTAAAAAGCACAATTTTTGAGGGGTCAACTATTTCATCTTTTCTATTCTTCCCCTTGCTTTTTGATTTTTAATAACAACACACACCTCTTTTTTTGTATATTTTTTTTTAATTTTTTTTATTAATAAGCACACACTGACACAATACTAAATATGTACTAAAACTGGCCAAGCTAACCTTCAAAGTTTATCTTTTGAAAAATTTCAGAAATGGGTTTTGTATCATGCACAACCATACTTCACATCAAATTAGCCAAGAAACAAACAATTCAGACTGTGTTACCTTTTTCTGCTGTTAGTGTATGAACCTTGTGTGGCCGTTACTGTTCGAATTGACGAACAGACTGATTTGAGAGTGGACAAAGTCTGGGGTCCGAACCTCGGCCGAACTCAAGGTTCGGAGGCTCCGAACCTTGGCCGAACTCCAGGTTCGGAGGTTCCAGGTTCGGCCCAGAATGAAATAGTATAAATAGTGAAGTCTTTGTATTTCATTGCAAGTTTTTGTCCAGTGTCTTCTCAGATCAATGTGTTGAGAGGGGAGGTTCTGTCCGACCTCCCCCGGAGCTTAATCGTTTGTATACTACTTCGGTTTATGTAATCATTCAACACAATATATGACAAAACTTCCGTCTCATCCATAGAATCGATCTTTACATGGTTTTTCAAGTGGTATCAGAGCAAATCCAGGCGTGATTCTACACTTTTTCGGATCGAAATCGGTGGTCAATTTGATCAAAATCGTTCTGTTTGACTTTTCCGAGTCAAACTTCATGAACTTTGACTCGAAAATTCGATTGATCTGTTGAGTTTTGATGTTTCTAATAAATAAATTTAGATTTAGATAGTCAGTTCGCATCTGTATCAAGTTAGAGAAGTCAATTTGGTTAACTATTGTTCTGGATCGCAAAACTACAGACGTATACGTGTTCTTCGCTAGTTCTTCAATGGTGAATGTGTAATTGGTTGATGTTTCGGTTTAAAGTTGATTTTCACATGTTCTAAATGATCATACGAAGCTAATGCAATAAGAATAATCGATTTTCATCAACATTTGATTAGTTTTCACTTTTGAGATTGAAGTTCATCGTCGGAGTTCAAAATCGGACCTGCAAATCGATTTAAAACATTGTTAAAATGGTGCTACATTGAATCCTCTCGATCTCACGAGTTCAATGCAGTTTTCGTATTCGATTTTGATTGAGAATTGAGTGAGATATGGCTGTTTAAAGTGTTGGTTTTGGGTTGCCGGATTCTCACCGGATAATCAAAAAGCGCCGGATTTTTTTCTGTTCTCCGGTGATAACGACTAATTTGTCGTTTTGTGATAAAGTGATTTAAAAAAAAAAAATTTCATCTCTTTCACGCCATTGTGTTCTTCGACATCAGACCTCAAAAATCAACAATTCCCATCAATTCTGGCATTCTCCAATTCGATTTTGTATTGCCGTCCATCGGGTATTCTGGTTCATACATCGGGCATACATTTTGACAAGGTTCATATTTGGGTTAATTAAAAGAGGATACTTGGTTAAATTTTTAAAAGCTTGTGTGTTCCAAAAGGTTATATTTTGACGGGTTTCTACAAGGTGGCGTTCAAAGATATTCGAATTCATTATTCAAACCGATCAAAGTATTTGGTGCCATAAAGAGATTTGAGTTTTTATTTCAAAAGCTAGTAACACGTTGGAGAGATATTTTGAAAGATTGGTCATTTGGTTATTCAAAATATCCGGGTTATTTCATCAAAAGATCGTGAACATTGGTGTTGATTCAAATTTCAAGAACTTTGGTGGCAAATTGATCGGGTTCATAACTGAAGTGTTGTTGACACATTGGGCATATTTAAAAAAAAAATTACTTCGGGATTTAAATTTGGTGATCCCACAGGGTTCAACGGTCAACGATTTGAGTTTATCGGTTGGTGAATTGATTTGAACAAGATGAATGGAGTGCAAGCTTATGACAACGAATTTGGCACACGCCAAAATGTACCAAAGTTGTTGAAAATTGACGATTATCAAGAATGGAAAAAGGATTTTGAGGTTTTTATCAACGTTAACTTTGAAGAATTTTGGAAGGCGATTGATAAAAGTTATTCATATCCGACTGATTGGCATGGTATTCCTAAATTTCAAAGAGATCTTTCATTTGAGGAAAGAGAATGTTATGAAAGAGAATTAAAAGCTTGTGATATTCTCACATTGGCATTGTCAAAAGAACTACTACCACAATTCAAGACATGCAAGAATTCTAAAGTGTTTTGGGATGCTCTTGCACAGAAATATGCTGAATTGAATGCATCTGTAAAGGAGGTTGATAGTGAAGAATATACTTCTTTTGCAAATTGTGAAATGTTTGATAAAAGTTGTTTTGCAGTTATGGAAGAAGTTCAAAAAGATGGGTCTTCACAATGTGAAGCTGCTGAGAATGAATTAAAGCTTCAGCATGAGAATGCCGAGTTAATTGCAAAAGTTTTAAAGCCGACTGAAACAAATGATGACTTGATGAAGGATGTTGAAAAATGGAAGAAAGAAGCGAATGACATGACGACAGTTTTTGATGATTTGTTTGCAAAATCAAAGATCAAACTTGAAGGTCTAGAAAAGGATGTTGCTGATCTTAGTGCTAAAGAATTAAGTCATCAAGAGGATAACACGAAGCTGTTAGATGCTAAAGTTGAATTGCTTCGTGAAAACAAGCTTTTAAAGCAGAATGTTGAGATCTATAAACAAAGATGGGAAAAGGTTGTTCAAGAAACATATGATGCTCATGATCAGTTGAGGAGAGAAAAGTTTACTCTAAATAGAACAACAGAAGACCTTATTGCAACACAAAAAGAGTTGGCTGAAGCGCATAAGATAATTGCAGATATGAAGATTGAGGTGTGTGATTTCAAAAGACAGTTGCATAATCTCAATAATTCATCGTCTTTCACAAACTTTTTGTGCAAAAAGGAGAATTTTCAACAGATTTTCGGTGATGTTATTCTAAAAAATGTTCCACCTCCTGTGGTTATTGAAAATTCTATTAATACTTTGAAAGCAACAGAAGAAGTTCATGATTATTCAAAGTTTGCTGATACAAAGTCTGAAAATAAGAAGAAGTTGAAATTTCAGAAGAATAAGGATGAAGAAAAGTTTGATCCAAGAAAAGCACCAAAGTTTGACTCAAGGTCTACTTTTCTCGATAAGGAAAAAGTGTTTGAAAGCAATCCAGGACATGTTAAAGTTCAAAAATTTTCAGAGATTGTGATTGATGAATCTTTGCTTTCCAATAAAGATGATTTAAATGCCATCAAGGATGAGTTTTCTCGACTTGCTTCACAAGGTCATGAGAAACCTAAGTCGGTACCAGATAAATCTAAAAAGTATGGTGGTCTGGGATATGAAAGCAAAGACGATAACGTGAATGTTGGAAATGATTTTCAAGATGTGCTTGAGATAGAAGACATTGTGGAGGATATCAAGGTTCACAAAGAAAAGGAGATTCCACTTGAGAATCATATCTTGTGTGAACCTGAAGCTGATTTTCTATCAACAAATTCTAAGTTAGAGAGTCTAGAGAGTGATTCTTCTCAACATTCTACAATGTCAACAGAATCCATGTCATCACCTAAGCCGGTTGATAGGAGAGCTTGCTTTTACTGCAACAAGACGGGACATGTGATTCGTGATTGTGCTACTCGAAAAAGGTTTTCACGTGGTTCATATCGATCGTCATCATCTGATTCAATGATTCTTAATGAGGTACCTATTAGACAAAATCAGAAAAACCAACGACAGCCAGCTCATCAGAAGCCGGTTGTTGGTAGAACTTCAAATTATGATGATTGGTCACCACAGTTTTCAAAACCAACACATTTTTCAAAAAGAAAACAATTTTTCAATAATGATTTTCAAATGCCTTATTCAAATGAGTTTTCATATTATGGGCATCGACAACATCACTCAAAACCTGAGAAAATGTTGGTCGAAGAGTTGTTGAATATGGTTTTCAACAAATCAAAGTTTTTCAATGGTTCTGATTCGCATCGGGCGAAATCGTCTAAACCATTTCGTTCTTGGAAACAGAAAATGGCAACCTCGGCGGGAAATGATTTTGTTGAGGATACGGGACGACCCAAGCCGGTTTGGGTTCCCATATTTAACTAAAAGTTGTTTGAGGTTGTGTGCAGGATGCTTCAAGAAGGCCTATTAGTGATTGCAAAGTTGCTGATAGTGGAGTATTTTGCTTAAGTTAGCGCTTCACAGAGTTCATATTTCACAAAATTTTAAGAAAAATGATTTTCAAAATCTAAAAATGCAAGGTATCCGTGTTGATCAATCAATTTTTATTTTCTTTCCTTTTAGTTTCTTTCATATCTTTAGGGGGAGAAATTTTAGAAAATTCAAAAATAGAGTTTGTTGAATTTTAGGGGGAGAATATTTTGAAAAACACAAAAATAGTGTGATGTTTGTTTCTTTTATGAAAAATATATAAAAAAAAAGAAAAATCTCAAAAAGAGAAATTGATCCAACCATGTGAGAAATGATGGTACATCAGCATACGTTATCTGCCATGAATAAAGTAGAAAGAAAGGCTGTAGGTACTTGCTTGACTTGCTTGAATGTGCTGAGTAGTCTGATATATGCGAGTATGATATAAAGATAACGCTTGCTTGATAATTGTGGTTACAAATCATGATGGGTACTGTGCATATCTGGCAAAATAAAATGAGAAAATACCAAAAACAGAATAAAGAGATGTTCTGGTGTACGCTTGCTTTATTTTGAAAAATTTCAACTTGTTTGATTTTCTTTATTTTGTCAAACGATCGGACTTTCTCTGCGTATCGAAAGATCGACCTGATCGTTGTTCGTTTGACGTTCTGCTTTATTTTCTTTGGTGTTTCGTATAATCCATCGGACTTTCTCTGCGTGTACGTGAGTACCGACCTGATTGTTGTTGGATTATACAACTTCTGCTTTATTTTACATTTCTTATTTTCCTAAACAATCGGACTTTCTCTGCGTGCCTACCGGCCGACCTGATTGTTGTTTGTTTAGGGTTCTGCTTTCTTTTTGCAAGATACACCATGAACTTGATATCTCTATAGCATTTGATTCTGTATAAGCAAGTTTACAATATCAGTATGAGAAATCTGCTGCAAGTAACTTGGCTTGAATAAAAGAAAAATACAAAAATATGAAATAAGCAGTTTGCCAGTATTCCTGATTGTGTGGGTACCACGTTATCAATGCTCAATAAATATACTTAATTACATATCAGAAAGCTATAGACAATGACCTGCTTTAGCTGAAATAAACCAAACGGTTGTATTCTCAGTCAGCTTGGCTTGCATGTTTAGTATTTTGAAATTGCAGTGTGTATGATGCGTTATGTCTGATATGATCTCATGTTGTGATCTTTCTCACCAAAAACAAAAATAGAGTTTAATTCTATATTGCATTTATGTTTCAGTTTATGAAAAATCAAAAAGATTTTCAGTGTGTTTTGATATAAACTTTGTAAAATCCAAAAGGATTTTCTTTCTTCTTTCTTTTTGATTTGATCGACACAGGATACAACAAATTTTCAAATCTAAATGTCTTGGTTTCTCCAAAGGAGGAGTTTTGCTTCCAAGATTAAAGTTATGTTTGGAAAAGAGAAACCGCACTTTTGTCTTCTGAAGGTTGCAGGTTAAAGTCATCAAAGTTTTCAGATAAACATCTCAGAATGGATTGCAAGCATGGTTATGAAGTTGTCAAAGAGTTTATCATTTTCAGAAATGGTTCAGTTGACTTAGTCCTGTTCCAGCCATGTCTACCCTACATCAACTAACAACAGATTTAAAGAGTTTGAAGATCTGATACAACACACGTCAAGGGGGAGTTTGTTAGTACAAAGTGTGTGACGTGTGTGTTTTTCAGTTAGTACAGTTAGTTGTTTGTTAGAATTGTTAATTCTTGTATAGGGTAGTTATTGTCATTGTCCAATAGTTGAGGGTTGGTTTATAAAACCAACAAATTATACATGTAGTGGACGAAGGCTAGCAGTTATTCAAAATTGAGAAGCAGTACTTTCTTCCTCCGAACAGTGAGTTCGGTTCTCCCCCGAACTGCCGCCGAACAAGAGTTCGGAACTCACATGTTGGACAGGTATATATATATATGGTTTGGAGTTCGGAGGTGAAAAAATGTAGTTCGGATATAACGGCATCTGTGAGTTCAATCTTAAGAGGAGAGGAGTTTTTGATTTCGTTTTTCTGTGAGAATTGATGCTAGGATCATGTTTAGAATCTGTTAACGAGTTAAATCATGTAAACATTGATCAATTTGAGCTATAAACGAGGGTTATTTACTTGTTCGTGTTCTTCGTGTTCGGGTTAACTTTCGGACCGATTTCGGTGTACAAATCACTAGATCCGACGCTCTACGCGTTTTCAATTGGTATTAGAGCTGTTGGCTCTTTCTATGGTGGAAATCTATCGTTTTTCTTCTTTTTGAGACGTTAAACCTTCGGTTAGGGGTGATTGGAAGTGTTTCTGATTGATTTTTGATCAATCGAGTCTTCCTGAGTCATGTTTTTACCTAACAGAAGCATCTGGATGTTCAAATTCGATCAAATTCTGAATCTAGTGAGTTTTTCCGAAATTTTTTTGGATTTTCGCGTTCGGCCGAACTCCATGTTCGGTGTAACCGCTCCGAACTCCAGGTTCGGAGTACGCTCGGCATAACCGCTCCGAACTCCGGGTTCGGAGGTCCGAAGGCCAAGTTCGGAGGGTCCGAAGGCCAAGTTCGGAGGTTCCGAAGGTCAGGTTCGGAGGAGGTTCCGAAGGTCAGGTTCGGACTAGGTCCGAAGGTCAGATTCGGAGAGGTTCGGAGGATCAAGTTCGGAGGTAGATCGGACAAGGTTCGGACGAGCTCGGATGCATTTTTAATGAAGCAATTTTGTTCAAGAAAAAAAAAATTTCGCGCTGACCCTTGGACCCCGCCAGGGGCTGCCGCCCCTTAGACCCCGCTTCTCAGGGGCGCTGCCCCCGAACCCCCGTTAGGTGGGAATTTTACAGAAGCGGACCAGTTGTCGAGTTTACCCTTGATTCGGTAGCTGTGGGGTGTTATGTTTGAAGAAAATCCAGATTCCGATACTTTTTACGTGTTAGTGATCGAATTTCAAGAAATGAGTTTGTGGGTAGTCATTGTTCTTGATGATGGACAGAGATTCAAGAACGGGTGTTTCTGATGATGGACAGAGATTCGGAGACATGGATATGATTACTTTGAGACGATTGTTTGAATTCTGAGAAATTAAGTCTTTGTGATGGCGTTTATCAGAGTTTATTTGTCTACACAAACTGAAGAATATTGAAGATTTGAATATGTCACTTGTTTAGGGGGAAATGGGAACCCTAAAAGCTTTCAAAGTTTCATTATTGAAAAAGTGAATATTCAAAAGCAATCTGTTCAGGGTTGATGGTGGTTTTTGATCTTCATGGAAATGTGGTATATTCTGATGTTCGTGCGAACCGATATGTCAAAGTTTTCGGTTATGGTTTGGAATTCTTTGTTATATGCCCGATACTTTCTTGAGTTGTGAAGACTTGATGAGGTTCTCGTCTACAACGAAATATACGTTTACCAGAGTTATATATTGGGATGGATTTTATGCTGAGGGGGAATTTCCATGATTGAAGATGCTGATTGTGTTTGTTTTCATAAAGATCGGAATGTATTACAATTTGATGAAGATTGAAGAGTTCTGTCAATTGCAGTGATGTTTGTGGATTTTGTTTTTTATTCATGACGATTAAATGAAGTGATCCTACATCTTGATGTCATATCCGGTGGTATGAAGTATCCCTCTATGTGACTGATAAGTTCTCACCGTGGGTGTGCTTGAAGAAAGAGGGAATTTTATTGATTGTTGTGATTGTACAAGATTGCAAGCTGTTTCCTGCATACCTGATGATTCGGTCAAGGGGTGTTTGCTAAAGATAGAGGCGTCTGCAGCAAGCTGACTGAAGATTGCTAGAAGATCAATGTCTGGAATCGACAGTAACGTCCAAGGGGGAATTTGTTAGTGTATGAACCTTGTGTGGCCGTTACTGTTCGAATTGACGAACAGACTGATTTGAGAGTGGACAAAGTCTGGGGTCCGAACCTCGGCCGAACTCAAGGTTCGGAGGCTCCGAACCTTGGCCGAACTCCAGGTTCGGAGGTTCCAGGTTCGGCCCAGAATGAAATAGTATAAATAGTGAAGTCTTTGTATTTCATTGCAAGTTTTTGTCCAGTGTCTTCTCAGATCAATGTGTTGAGAGGGGAGGTTCTGTCCGACCTCCCCCGGAGCTTAATCGTTTGTATACTCCTTCGGTTTATGTAATCATTCAACACAATATATGACAAAACTTCTGTCTCATCCATAGAATCGATCTTTACATGGTTTTTCATCTGCTGATGTTTTCAGATTTACCTCTTACAAGGAGAACATACTCCCCATTAAGATCTGCATGTCATGAGTACCCAGACCATTGTGGTTCTGGGTATACCCGAAGAATCGGTGAAAGAAATTTCTTTTAAGAACATCCCCTTTGTGATATCAGGAATTGGGGGTGTGGCTGCCATTGATTTAAGTTTCCAAATTTTAGGTGATTTATGAGTTGTTTCAGTCACTTTCGGAGTAGTGACTTTAGGGTTTTTCAACCTTTTTCATTTCAGGTTTCTTTTTCAAAACATTTTAAGTTACCTTTGGAGGGGTAACTTTAGGTTTGTCAACTTTGTGTTGTTTTAAAATAGGTTTCTTCACCTTTTTATGAAAATTTTCATAATATGGAAAACCATATTTTTGATTTAAGAGCTTTTTGTGCTCTTTGGCAGCCTCCCCAATTTCCATCAGAAGGTTTAACCTTAGGATTAACAGTCTTCATTGCCTTTGGTGATTGCACCTTCATCGACTTAGACTTAGAGGAAACCTTATGACTCAGCGGGTAATAGGGTTTAAAGGGACGATGCAAGTAGTTTATAGCAATGTGACCAGGAACTCCAAAGTTATAACAGGTTTGCTTCTTCTGGTAATAATCAGACGTGTAGCCATTTGAGCTGTATGGATTTGATGGAGAGGCATTGAGATTCGGTTGCATGTTAGGAAAGACTCCAGGTCTCCAGTTGTCAGATCTTGCAGACCTTGATGCATTTCTGTTGAATCTTTTCTGGTTCGTTGAAAACTGAGTGGAACTGGGCATTTGAACTTTGGGGCCCTCTGACTTTTTGAGAAAGTTGTGTTGCCACTACATGAGCCTACTAATGAGTTTGGAGACTTGATTGTCATCTAGTGCCTTTATATCTTGATAGGAGCAGAAGTTAGAGGCTTGATGGTGATCTTGGGCCTTAGAGTATTAATGTCAGATGATAACCCACCATCATGACCCAAGCCTTTGAACTTAGTGGTGAACGAGGGTCGCTCTTCTCCTTCAATCGGAATGAACATAGACCCTGTTGTCATGAAGATCTTACCATTTGGCCTTGTAGTCATCACCACTCGTTCCCGCTTTACCTCATCCACAACTTTCGAATAAGGAGTCTCGATCTTTGGATAAGGAACCAAATTTTCTTCATCAGCTCTCTTTACTTCACTAGAGCTTGAACCTGCACACTCAGTAGTGTTATTTGACTAAGTTGCTTCAGTGGCTGTCTTTTCATCTTTATGCATTGGTTGAGGCCCATATACCATGGTTGCTTCATTCAGGGACTCTTTCAACAATTCATCAGCAGTTTGGGGCACTTTGATGTATTCATGTTGTAATGGGGGAGGAAAATTTCCATCCCCGAGGCCAGATGTTTCTTTTACCTGCTTGAGTCGCTCTTCTGACTTGAATAAAGCATGATGAGAATCCATCATTTTCTTTTGTATAACTTGATGTTTCTAAAGGGCAGATTAGCAAGTGTCAAGTTTGGTTCTTAGTTCCTCTACCTCTTTGGTTAAATCTTTAACTTTAGAATTAGCAATCCTAAGATATGTACTTTTATCACTCACCTGAGATTGAAGATTTTTCATGTCTAACTTAGCAGCTTCCAGTTTCTCTCTAAATATTCTAGCCTTACCCTTATATTTCCTCAGGTCTCTAGCAGATAATTCATGATTTAGGGTTTCAGTAATGAATTTCGTTCCCATTTCTTAGCCTCACACTTGGGATTACAACATATCTCATTGTTGTTGGTAGATGCAGTGGCACCTGGTAGAATGTGTGCCATGATCTTCTTTGATTGAATAGATCGAAAAGACTCGATCGGATTGAAAAGGGGTGGATGAAAAAGTCTCAACTGGATTGGAAAGCAGGTTTTCGATCGGGCTGAGTGTTGGCTCAATCGAAGAGTGTAAGCGGATCGAAAAGTCACGAAGGGACTTTCCGATCGAAATGGAGCTGATCGAAAGTCACGAAGGGACTTTCCGATCGAAAGGGAGCTGATCGAGAAGTCACGAAGGGACTTTCCGATCGAAACGGAGCTGATCGAAAAGTCGCGAAGGGGACTTTCCGATCGAAAAGGGGGAACCGGGTAGTACTCTTTGATCGAGAAGCACCGTGGCCGATCGAAAAGCTTCTCAGCTTAATCGAAAACCCCTGGATTCGATCGAAAAGTATCCAAAAGGGTCGAAAAGCCAAATATTTCGATCGAAATAAGGGTCAAAGCCACAGATTTCGATCGAGGAGCTTATGAAATCCTAGCAGCCTGCTTCTGTCCTGTGCGAAACCTGCAAAAACAATCACAGGATACTCACAAACAAAACAGTTAGTAACACTTTGAAACACTTGGAGCAAAAAATATGAAAATTAAAAAAAACGAATTACTCCACAAGGTGCAGAAAAATTCAACGATCAAAACCCCGTCAAAATAAATTTGCACCAACTTGAAATGAGTGGCCGTTTCTTGCTTAAAAAACCGGATGACGTGGACCACTAGTTAAAATTAAAACCCAATGGCAGTATTGTAATTAAATTGAACTTTAATTTTACATAGATCAGATTCTGATTCCGAACACCGAACACGGCCGTAACTCACTTTTGCAACAAATAGAAGTGTCACAAAATCAGAACCAGAGTGTCAAAAATACAACTCAACTCAAAGTGTCGCAAATGAGTGACACAAACCGAAGCTTACACAACCGAGAACTTTGAATTACGTGAAACCTTTGCATGCACACGTTGACCGAAAACCCAATTTAGGAAATCCGAATCCTCCAAGAAAATAAATAGAATTCCAATCAGATATCAAAATATAATTTTCTTAGGAAAACAAAATTAATTGATTTAAATCAATAGAGCAAATCATGTGACAATTTGATAAAATCTTCAACTCAATCAGCTAAATTTAAACCGGAATATCGGAGAAATTTAAACCCGTTTTGCAAAGAAAACTACAGCAATTAATCTCAAAATTCTAGCAACACCGTTTTAACCAAACGAACCAGGAAAGTATGATCAATCAATCAAATTTATAAGAAGCTACATTGATCAAGCACCAAATCACAGCCGTCAACCATAAACTAATTCAAATCAATCAATAAACACAAAGAACTTTTGAATCTTGATATCGTGAGAGCCTCGAAACAACGTTTCTTGGCTCTGATACCAATTGTAAATCTCTAAAACGGTTCTTAACACGATATCACTACTCGATTGAGTGTGCGGAATCCAGTCAATCGAGTGATTCAAGATGCGAGAAATAGAAATCGATGAACACAATAATTAAACAATAAAACCTGGAACAAAGTGCACACGACTAAATAGTCGTCTGGTACACAGACTCAATAGGAACCGAACAACCTCCTTGTGTCTCTCTCAACTGGCCACCCTAAAATGATGCACTAGGGGTCCTATAAATAGGAATGGACAAGTTTGGTCAACAAGCCATCCACAAAACCCTAATTTGCTAATAATTCCCGTATTGGACCATATAAGCCCAATAAACTCCATCTAAATTCCTTCTAAATGAGCCCAAACATGTCTAAATTGGCCCAATGACCCAATATATCCATAACCCAACTAATTTTCACCTATTCTATCACATAGGCCTTCAAAATAGTCCGCCAGTGATCTATTTAATACACAAGCCACAAATTATTCTCTTACACCTTTGCTTCGATTTGAGGTTATCATCATCTCGATTTCTCAAGCCTTAAAATCGAGGATGGTTGTTAGGATTAATGGCGATGGTGATGAATACGGTGAAGAAGAAGATGTTACTGATGAAAATATCATCATGTTTGGATGAAAATGCGTAGGGTTTTGAAGTTCAGCAATGTTGATTTAGGTTTGGTGAGATTTATTATTATTTAGTATTTTGTGTAATTTATATCATGGTAATTTTGTCTTTTTGTAAAAAATTAATCGACTAAAACATTATTTAAACCAAACACGAGGGATAAAAACCGAAGTTTACTCTCAAAACTAATATAGAGAATCTACAATGTTTCCTCAAATATAGGGATGAATAATAACTTTTTATCTCTCCTCCACTCACAACCACTTACAACCAATCCTTAATTTTAGGGACTGTGGAAGCTGCTGATAGAGTTTTAAGTCTTCAAGAAGAACTTTCTACACTTTGAGATGCAAATGTACTCCTCAGAGATAAGAATGAAGTGTTAACGAAAGATGTTGATATTTTTTAAGAAGAAATGGGAGAAAGTTACTGAAGAGGTGTTTAAAGAGTGTGAGATTCGAAAGAAGAAAAATTATGAGAACAATGATTTGAATGAAGAGTTTATTGCTTCATAGAAAATTTGTTTGCTGCTCAACGGAAGATTTCTGAATTAAAGTTGGAAATTTTGGAATTACAAAGACAAATCAAGAATTGCAATATGTCGCCTACATTTCTGAATTTTCTGTACAAGAATTGCCACTCCCACAAAGAAGAAGAAAATAAAGTCGGAAAAGAAGAAAAAGAATTCGGGCATAGCTCCAAAGTTTGATTCTAATTCTTCATTCTTGGAAGATGAAAAGATTTTCACAAAATTGTGAAGACTGCTAGTACTTCATCTAAAGCTAAAGCTGGGAAATCTTTGATTCGTGAGAACAAGCTGAAGGATATTGAAGAAAAATTTACTAGAGAAGCCAAAGGGAGAGATGCTTCTAGATTTCAATCTGAATCTTCAAAGCTTAAGATTTTCAAGAATAAAGGTTTAGGCTATGTGGTTAAAGAGATGCCGATTCAAGATCAACAGTCAAAGAAGAACGACAATGTTCCTAAGATCAAGATTCAGAAGAAATCACAACCTCAGACAAAACAAGATGTTGGTTTCCGTTCCAAGCAGAGTTATTAATGTTCTAGTGGATCTTCATCTGATTACAGGGTTTCTTCGCGGAGTCCATCTCCGAGGTATGATTCTTATGATGATTTCTTTGATTCTTTTGGTTCTGATCATTCTTCATTATTTAAATGTTCATATAAAGTTCAAGAACGAATTTTTTATGCATGCCGTCAACCGGGGCATATGGCTGCCAATTGTCCGACGACTGCATATGTCCACAATAATGCTAAATATGTGAATGAATATGGTGAAATTTTTGATGAACCTTGGTCACCAAAGTTTAAATTAACTCGTAAGCCGTCTTTTACAAAGATGTCGTTGAAAACTTTTCTGATAAAAATGATTTATCATGTTTCATATGGAACCCAAAGGTTGTTTCCAAGGCCTACAAAGACCATGTGAAAGACACCGGGCGACCCGACGCTGTTAAATCGGGTCGATCCTAAAGCAACTAATGTTTTATTTGGTGTTAGCAGGTATTTCAGGAAGACCTATCGGTGGTTGAAAGATCACTGATTTTGGATTATCTGTGTTTTAACTTAAACTGAATTTCCAAATTGTTTTTATAAAATTTGTGTTTACACAGTGCTAAAATCGCAAGTATCCGTGTTGGTTGATCAATTTTTCTATTGTTTTCTACTCCGTCTCAGTTTGAGGGGGAGTTTGTTTCTTTGGAAAATACAAAAATAGAGTGTTGTTTTTCAATTGGTAAAAATGAAAATCTAAAAATAGAGTTTGTCATTTTTAGGGGGACAAAACTGGAAAATACAAAACATTGGAACATGAAAAATTGTGTCCGACATGATTAGAAAATGATGGTACATTGACTGACATTGTCTGTCTCATGGATATAGTAAGTGAAAAAGCCATAAGATCTTTGTTTGATGTGCTAGATAGGCTCGGCAAATAAGAAATTATACAAATGTGATATACACTAAATCTGATGCTTGACCTAGTGGACAACATTTTGATGCATATTTCATGATATAAATAAAAAGATATGTGAAAAGATAAAAATGAGAAGTCACTGTGTATACATGTGTTCTTTTTGCAAATATTTAAACTTGTTTGATTTTCTTTATTTTCTCAAGTGACCGCCCTTTCTCTGCGTATCGAAAGATCGACCTGATTAGTGTTCACTTGAGGTTCTGCTTTATTTTTCTTGTTTTTTCGTATAACTCATCGGACTTTCTCTGCTAGTACAGAAGTACCGACCTGATTGTTGTTGAGTTAAACAATTTCAACTTGTTTTTATTTTCTTATTTTGTTAAATCGAAGGTCTTATCTGCGTATCAAAAGATCGACCTTAAGGTAGACGATTTAAATTTCTTATTTATTTTTGCATGGAACACAGTTGACATTATCAAAATTCAATCACTATGTATTAAATCACAAGTGAAATAACAAAGTGTGATAAGCAAAAGCATATCTGAGTATGTCTGATAGTGTGGGATACACTGGTCAATGCAAGTCTAATTAATATTTTATCATATCCAGATGTTATGAGTATGATTATACCTGATTTTAATGTTGGACAAATTATATCTGCAATCGACATGGCTTATATGCTGTAATAACTGAAATTGAAGTGTAGTTCAGCAAGTTATGTTCAATATGATCCCAAGTTGTGATTTTTTTCACAAAAGACAAAAATAGTGTCTGATTCTGTATTGCATTTACTTTTTAAATATCAGAAAATACCAAAAATATTTTAGGTGTGTTTTGATGTAAAGTTTTGAAAAATCAAAATAAGTTATTTTCTAATTTGTTTTCGACTGATCATCACGTGATACAAATCAAATTTCTAAACCAATATATCTTGGAGTCTCGAAGAGACGCTTTGCGTCAAGATTATTTATGTTTGGCCAGGTTAGAGTGAAAGGAGAATATCACAACTTCAAGTCTTCTGAAGCTGTTGATTAAGAGAGATTACGTACTGTAATATCAAGTCTTCAAGATCAGACTAATCATCAAATTGAAGGAGAGCTTGATTGAAGATACAATTCTATGTGGTGAAGCAGATACTGCACACGTCGAGGGGGAGGATATGAAGTGATGCGAACTGAAATTGTCACAAAGTGATCCGAACTGAAACTAAGTGAATCGAACTGGTACTTCGCTTGACTGAAGTCACCCGAACTGAACCGAACTCACACTTCGGAGCGGTTATTTTTCAAACAAATTGTTCTTGATCCGAACTCAAGCGAACTGGATCTTTTTGACTCAAATTTCACGATTTTCAATGATTTTGAACGTGATTTGCAGCAGTAGATCAAAAATACTCAATAGGAAAGATTTAGGATCAAATTTTTCACAAGAGGCTCAACTGAAATGATCAAAACGATGTAAAAACACACCAATTTTTCAAAAACCCCACTTTTAAAACCAAAAACATGAAAACACAGAGATCTAATGATCAGTAGAAATTGAACCGAATGCTTTGATACCACTTGTATATGCGTGAGCCGGATCATCTACTCGACTGATAAGATCAATGTAATTTAAGTATGAAAACGAGACACAAAGAGGTAAATACAAATGAAATTTGTATTGATATTCCATAGAGAAAACACACACAATTTCACACAGTGAATTTGACCAAGAACTCCTAATTCTATACAAGAAAAGCTATTTATACTCGTTCCAAGATGTCTGAACTAGACATCACACGAACTGCCACTTTGGGTAAGTTCGTGTGCACCTGAACTGGCAGTTCCGGTCACTTCGGACACAGACACTTTTGCAGCTTTGACTTGTACTTGATACTTCACACACATCTTCTGATACTTCACACGACAAACATATAATGCTCTAACAGGGACTCCACTCATATTAATATAGGGAACCTACTGTGAATACTCTTAAGAGTAAAAGCAGCGCCCTATATTTACGAGCCGCAAATATGATATTAAAAAACGGTTGATTGAAAGCGGAACCAGTTTCCTACCGGTTTGGTTCCAATTCAGAACCGGTTCAAATTCACGAACTGGTTTTATTTGCACGCCTATAATATATCATGGTTCGGTACAAATTCACGAACTGGATTTATTTGCAAGCTATAATATATCGTGGTTCTGTTGATACCTATGTTTACGAGTTCTAAGTATGATGTTTGATACTAGTTCACAATATCAAGATAACTATATAAGAATGATATGAATAGTTAAAAGTTAGGGTCGGTAACTTGATGAAAAACAAAATCACATAACGAGACTAAAATTTAACTCCTAGACTTTTTATTTCCCCATGTCATCCCGCCCACTAATATTTCACAAACCCAATTCCCATCTGATAGCATATGATTTGAGAAATGGGTCAATCACGATGAGTGCTGACACTTGCTAGGAGGAATTTATTTGTCTATCTAGTAATTAGGATCATTCTTGCTCTCAACAGGGGCGGTGTGGTCTAAGGTGACTTCAGTTGGTGCAATTTTGCTCCCCTTAAAGTCAATGTCTTTGGGTGGAGGGCGGTGTTGGGTCGTTTATGTAACATTCAAACTCGAGACTCGTGTAAATAATAGAAACAAGGAGCGGAAATAAATAAAACACGCGAACCAGGATTCGAATACAACAACAAATAACAATCTAATGAGCTGAAATTTAATTACAAATTTAATAAAAATTGGATCAGCCCTAGAGTCCATGTGCAAGCCCACAAATCGCAGCCCACCTTATTTTCTTGGGCGTGTTCTGCAAATTTTAAAAGGGGCAACGACATCAACGAGGAAAATTGTCTTTTTCCTTCTCCTTCTTCTATACATGCAGTGCAGAACACAGAGCTCCCATTCCACCCAAAAAATTTCGAACAGAGAGATAGAGCACAGGGCTGAAAAATTGAGGCTAGCATGAATCAAGTCACAAAGCTCTGGTAAGTTCTTCTCTAAAATTTCAAACAACCTAGGGTGTATGAAAATAGATGGAATTGAACCTCAAGTTCTTAAGGGAATGTTGAATTGATAAAGGTATAAAGCTATGAGAAAGAAGAGGGATTGTTAGTCTCTTGATTGTGTGACAAAAAGGAGGCGCAGGGACTGAATTTCGAAAGGGGGTGGGGCTACTGTTTTTTCAAACTGTTAAGGAAGAAGGAAGTAGATTGTATAAGATTTTCTGCACAAGGTACAATCTGGTTATGCATGACAGTTTTGTAGAATAAGAAACTCAAGTCTGATTTGTTCCATGACTAAGTTAACAGCCTAAAAACCATGCTAAATTGATTAAATCATTAGAGTTATAATGCATGATAAGTGACATTGAAGACCGCAGGCTGTCAGAGAGCTTGAAGAAACGCGAGAAAGAGTTGGAGGAAATGACCCATGCGTACAAGAAGGCAACTTCTATTTTTGGGAAGATGGCATCTATTGGTAGGCACAAAAAGCGTTAACAGGTTCGGGAATGCAGAAGGACAAGTCAGAAGGAGTAGTTGCAGTTTTTGAATGTTATTTGAGTGCTTTATGATGATGTTTGTGTGTTGTATCCTTAAGATATTTTCATATGTTATTCGTGTTTGTGATGTTCTGGTTATGTTGTGTGAAACTTGTATGAGATGTCTTGGACTGGCAATCTGGCTGAATAGCAGCCAGTAATTAATAAAACATGCTTTTGTGTTACTATTAGTATTCATATATTATCCATATAATGCATATATACATAAAATATGTATACACAATATAAATAAAGATACCGATATCAAAATAAAAAGCAAGATGGATTCTTTTTACTCAAATGAAAGAATTAAATAGCCCTCAAATAATGGAAGCAGATTAAACAGAAAGTTCCAAACAAAGCCACAAGTGTTAAAACAAATATTATACAAGACAGGAATCTTAAAACTCCAAAAATTAATTCTAAACATAAACTATTCTTTCAGATCAAGAATATGGCAACTAATCAAGAAGATCTAGAAATATTCTTATTATTGCTTCGACTAATATTCCCCAAAAGTGGATCCCGCTCTAATAGCTCCGAATAAATTAAATACGTGCATTAAGATACGAAGGCTTCTTATTCCACAACAACGAAAGCACTTTTTCACTCTTTCATATACTAGGGGATTTCACTTGGAAAAGAAAATGTTCCACATGACTCCAATGAAAACGATAACCCATCAATTAATCAGGAGTCACAAAATAATGATACTAAAATACGTCTATGAGAAATGGTCGCTAAGAAAGTAGCAGATGCACTATTAGGTCGTTTTGCTAGACGGAAACCAACTAGAAGCATACCTACTGAATCAAATGAAAGCTACTCGAGTAGGCCTAGACAAGGACGAGATGATAAACATTCTCGATCACTCGTTAACTCCAGGAATGAGTCTGTATCTAGGCATAAAAGAAACCGTCGATATTATGAAGTGTGACATCCGTCACTTTAATTTTAGATTAGGAATGATAATTTAGGATTTATTTGGACTTAATTAGAATTAATTGTGATTATGTGAATTATTTGAATATTTTAATATTAGATAAAGTCTCGTCACTGTGAACCGACCAACGGAACGAATAAAATATTTCGTTTTGTTTAAATATTAAGTTTAATATAAGTTAGAGCCTTTAGAAAAGGTTTTACATTCGGTTAATGATGAATTAGAGAAACTTACGCGAAAATGGAATTGAGCCGTGTAAAAATGTCACTACTTTTGGTCACCGACCAAGTGTAACGAAACTGAAAAATGATTATACGGTTTAGAGCGTAATTTAATTTCATGAATTTTCATATAATTGTTTGAATTTATTGAATTCGGAAAAATACCCGTGAAACACGACATACACTGTGTATTAACTAAAATGTTATAAAAATTGGGAGAATGTGTGTGTATGTATGTATGCATGTTGTATATATATATATATATATATATATATATATATATATATATATATATATATATATATATATATACTAGCCGTGTGCCCGCGCGTTGCGGCGGCGACAGTGTATAGCGTGTTACTCGTCTTATGTTCGCGCGTTCGGCAACGACAGTTTACAACGCCATATTCGTGTTTCTTAAGTTTAGGTGTAACTTTAACGGTGTTTATTGTTTTTATGCAATGTGCTTATTTAAGAAGTAAAGAAAACATCATCCGGTAGAGGCTATTCATGGTTCATTTTAAAACCATGAAATCATCCAAAGTGGTCATCAGTTAGGTTTTGCGGTTTAAAATACTTACCCATAAAATTTTCTGACATAATACGGATTGCATACCATAATAAAGATTATATGGAAATTCATGTGATGACTTTGATCTTGAAGTTGCACAAAATCACAGGTTTATAATAACAAACTCTCGAGGACCAAAGGTTAAAACTTGATTATTAAATCTATGTACATGAATAAAGCGTCATTCGTCATTTATTGGCGCATTATGACGGCACGATAATTTACAATATGATATTCGACACTGTTAGCGTTATGCGACGCGACGACAATTTATAAGGCAGTATTCGTTTCTAGTCATCTTGTCCAAGATTTCCCTCTTTACAATTGGTTAGAGTTGCAAGAACGACAATTTATAAGGCAATATTTAGTTTTTGATGTTTAGTTTATTACATTCCCAATTTAAACTATAAACCATTTTATTTAAAACTTACATCTTTTTAAAAAAAATCCGCTTGAGTCTTTGATGTTTAAGACATTATTTATGCTAATTATTTTTTTAGTTATTATTTCAAGTGCCTAAATTTATATTTATTTAAGGTGATTGTGTCTAATTTTTAGGACTAACAATATTAATTTTTATTTTCTAAAATATAATACGTTCATTCGCGTTTATGAACAATCTTGAACAAGTTAAATTCTTTAATAAATGAGCACGAACAATAATTTCATACACCTCCCTAACCTAGCCCCTCATTCAATCGGATTATGGCTCAGATCTTGTTCGCACCTAACTGAGACAAAAGAATTGAAGGTTCAAAATTGGATTATGCTCAGATCTTACATATTTTGGTTTTTAGACTTCGATTTTGTAGATATAATCAAATTGGTTTGGTTTTGAAGTTTTAACTAAATTGATTGTGTTTAAACGTTCCATCAAATTATGGTTCATATTTTGTGGCAGCCTCTGATTTGATTATCACATTTTGTGTAGCCTCTGATTTATGAATGAGAAAAACAATGGTGATGTTTGATTTGATGATGAAAAACTCAAAAGATTAAGATTTGGGTAATCTAATAATGGCAGTGGCGGTTAATTGGATTTTTTTACAATCAACCTTGAAATGTTATATTAAGTTCCCTTTTGATTTATTTATATGACGGCAGTGGCGGTTAGTTTTACAATCAACCTTGAAATGTTATATTAAGTTAACTGTCATACAAAGACGAACAGTACAAACCGCCAGAGAATACAAAGACAATGAGGAGGAAAGTAGCGGCCAAAAAGAAAGAATCCCATTTATAAAGCACATAGACGTATCAAAAAAATAAGAAAGTACAATTAAAAAAAGGACACGTATCAAAGAACGTCTCATATCAAAAGCAAAACGAAAAAAACGGTCTTAATAAAAGTCGATCCCAAGACCACAAACAAAATTTGTAAACCAGATACACCAACCTCACCATTAATTACAACTAAAGAAAACCCAAATATATATACATAAAGTTAGTAATCTATTGTCTGGTCATTGGGTAACATATATCTTGATCAGTGTCAGCAATCTATTGTCCCAGAGCTAATATTTTACAAAAAAGATGAGGATAAGAAGATTGATTTAGAGAATAAAACATCATTGAGCAGCAATTAATAGAACAAAGGATGTAACTTGGTGATAAGTACAAATTATTTATGGCATAAAGTCTAGTTTAAACATCCTGATAGAACACAATTATTAAACTACAACCAAAAACACCGAAACTAATATTTTTGAACTGCATACCTGCTTTGCAGCAGGTCATATTGACTTATTATTATTTTTATCTACCAATGTCCTAGGAGAAATGACAGCAGTTGCTGTATCGACAAATAATAATAACTTTCTACAGACTGTTTATTTCAAGCTACTATGAGTATCTACTAATTATGGATGCATTTGGAATGAAAGATAATAAACAAAACAAAGTAAATAGACAACAACTACAAATAGGTTCAGTCTCTAAGTTACAGAACTGAACCATATCCTCTGGCTCACTTCTTGCTAGTTCCATGAGGAAAGCTAAAAATTTCAACTCTGATAAGGCATTTGATATATATGTATGTCATATATAGAAATATCTTACGAGCATTATCATATATTTCCAAGTATTATAATTGTGCCTCTGATTGATTAACAATATAAAAAAGTATGGTGGACCATTCCATGATGTAGTATGAACCAAATATTGTATGAGCTAAATTTTTGAAAATTTTCATCATTTTATTGTTTTTTAGTCGACCCGTCCTAACCTGAACGAATAGACCAAATAAACCCCATGAAAGAACACAAATAAAACCCAACCTTGACCCAACCCAAATCCACAAAACTCACTAAGAATAACACACCAGATTCAACTAATATTACACCTAATTGACTTGATATGGTTCAATGTTTACAAAATAAGTTAGATAGGTAGTAGAAATATATGCCTTTTTACCCAATTATCAATGTGGACTGCAAGTTAACTCATGCTGCATTCCCAAGTTTCAAGTCAAATGGATCTCCACCCTACAGATATCAACCAATTGATCACCTCTTTATGTCAAAATCCATTGCCAAAAAAAGATGGTGATTAGAATAGTAACAAAATTAAACCCATGAAAACTTTCTGTAGAAATTCCAATTCTTTTCTAAACTTCTTAGTTGCGGTGAATAAATAATTCTCTGTTACAAAAATGATCCAATATTATGATCGCATTCAGTTGACAAAAAGCTCAAAGCATAATGTTTTGTAGTACAAAGAAGATAACCACAGTAACCTAAGCTCATAAAGATAATTTGGGAGGGCCTCAGGCTCGAACTGAGTATGTTCATAGGTCGCTGGGTATGGAATAGATACCCAGCCACAGGTTTCACACAGATCTCATATGGTTACTCTATGATTAAGGGATGAGGGGGGAGGGGTGTGTGATTTGGGTTCTCGTAGAATAATGTGTTTGGTTATAAAATGACAACTCATCACATTTTGAAAAAATGGCATTACGTGTTAGAAAACAACTTTTAATAAGTTATGTTAGCCAATTTGTACTCTGCAGTTAGAGGAGCTGATATAGTCTTAAAAGGATTAGAAACTTTTGTAAAGTCTGGCTTTAAGAACATGGGTCAAAAGCATTCAGAAAGAACTTATAAGATCACCGAATAAATGCATCTAAAATATCACATGTTAACATATAGTTGAACCTCAGCATTGTAGTGAGTTCATTAGAAATAGAAGAAAAAAGGACACACGGTTGACCTGTTGACCTCCTAGCTGTTCTGATATCTTAACAAGATCAGATCCTCCAACAACTCCAACACTAACAACCTGCAAGCAGGAATAATCAAGACACTGATTAATGTGTAATATAGCAACGAAACAGACCTCAGATTCTCATATTAGAATACTTCTTTGTTATCATTTATCTAACCCCATTGCTTCACAAAGAAACAAACCTCGGATCTCACCAACGAATTGAAGAAAGTTATGATTCTTAAATAAAGAAAAATTATTCCATACAAAACCATTGTCACTAAAAAGAACAAGCTCAAGAACAAACTAATTCTTTTTAGTTTTTTACAATTCAATAGGTCAAAAAATACTCTTTCTTTACAGAGAAAATCAGAAAATGAACACAAACAACTTGAAGACCATACATGAATTCTAATTTCATGTATCCACACACAATTTATCAAGTTTATAGCTACAATACTAAAGTCTCAAATTCATGCAACTTTTAGAGCATAAAGTTACAAAGGTTGACTTTAGAGAATCTATGTAAAAAATTAACTTGGAAACCTTAACTTTCCTACTAAATCATGAATCATGCCCAAAAATAACATCCCAATATGATACCAAGCTTGAAATTGAAGTACCTCAACTGATTTTAACCTTATAAGACAGTGAGTAAACGACACTAAAATTGAAAATACCTCAACCTGTAACTTTCCTACTAAATCATGAATCATGCCAAAAAATAACATCCCAATATGATACCAAGCTACTGATTTTAACCTTATAAGACAGTGAGTAAAAGACACTAAAATTGAAAATACCTCAACCTGATATGAGTTTTACCAGCCACTCTTCTACTCACACCAAAGCACCCTAACTCACCAAGGTGTTATTGAAGCATATTTCATAGCATTATATGTTCAATATGTGTATAACACGCGTATGATCTTGCTAATGCATGATGTAATCAGATTCGGTAACAACGAGGTAAATAAATGATTCGTTTATAGATTTCAAGCTCGTACACTTAGAGAGAGAGTATACAGGTTACACACTGAAAAACACACAGTTAAAGCTCACAAACCTCACCACTCAACTCTCACTAAACAAGCTAACCTATTTATATAAAACCCGTCCAGCGGACCAACTAACCAGCGTACCAGATGGTCCGGCGTACCATTTGGTCCGCCCTTGGTTCGCAGAACCAGAATATACAAAACATTCTATTACAACGACATATCACCAAGACCTAGCTCTAGACATCAAAACATGCTTCAACAAACTCCCCCTTGTCTTGTGCTAGTCTTTAGAAGCTTTTGTCTACGTCTTCTTCCAATGCTGAGTTCGGTTATTCCCAGCGTGGATACCAAAAGCAAAACATACTCTAATCACGCGTTGAAATTGTAAAGCTTGTTCAGCATGCTCAACCTTATACAAAATCTTGTTGTGATAGAGCTTGTCGATATCATCCTTTGACAGATTAATTAACCACATCGGATCATACAGCCTAACCACCTTGTTCTGCTCTTTAATCACCACCACTACTTCTCCAGTATGTTCGTCATAATACCACCATCTTAAAGTTTTAATAAAATCTTGTTCAAGTTTCTTCAATGGGATTTTCTTCAGTTGAATTGGCTTCTTGTACTTTAAGATCACAACAGGTTTTCCAGTAATTGGATGAATATCAGTTGAATGATCAACATACTTAGGCCTTTGTGGAGTTAAAAACCTGAACTTGCTTTGACATTCTTCTACCACTTTGTTCTTGAAAATATCAGCCAACACATTACTTTCATAATTGATAAACGGCTTTCTTGACAAATCTCTCACATCACAAACCGGTAAAGTATTGAATCTTGTAGCATGTTTCAAATACATCACCCCAAACTCCTTCTTAATTGCATAACACTTCAGCTCCGAATCATACATCCAACTGATTATTCTACCAGTATCTTCACCAACTTTTCTGTCGAAATATTTCTTTTGATCAACAATTGGTTGGTTTCACTATCGGCAACTTCTTAGCTCTTTGTTCTTTCAACCAAGCATCAAATAACATTTTCTTCTCTTCTTCTTCTGATAACTTTTCAGATTCATTTGACTCTGGTTGATCAGTTTCTGACTCTTTTTTCTTCAACTCCTCATCCACTTTTTCCTCATCATTATTACCAAAGAAATTAAATCCTCCAGACTGATCATCAGCAGTAAATTTTCCATAAACCTTAGGATCATCTGGGTATTCTTCAGTCGTCATATCTTCTACTTCTACATGTTCTTCTTTAAAATCCATATTCTCATCAGAATTTTCTTCTCCATAAGAATCAGCAAAAGGAACGTTATCCACATCATCCACATTTAATGCAAAAATAGCCGCCAATTGCTCTTTTGAATATGGATTAATAAATTCTCCTTCTTTCAGCTCAACTCTAGAAATTGGAGTTACATCATACACTTCTCTCTCCGAAGACTCCCCCTGGGCAGTAGTAGATGGTTCAGCAGCAGCAGACGAAGTTCCAACTGCACCAGCACTAGAACCACCACCAACTCCACCTTCAGGATCTGGATCCTCATTCAAAAATTTCATCATATCATCACCATCTCTACAACTTTCTTCAGGATCTGGTCGTCTCTCCCCATGAGCAGGTAAAGATTTGAGTACTAGATTTAACTGCTCACTGAGAGATAAAGAAAGTTGTTGCAGTTTAGCAATCTCCCGATCTTTCTCCTGATCCCGAGACACCAATTCCTTTACCAAATTCTTCAAACCCCTGATCTCAGCAGTTTGCTGACGATTAGTTGATTCTAACTCATCGAGTCTTGTTTGATGTAATGCCAGTTTCAGATCAGTAGACGAAATGGTTGAAGTTGTAGATGCAACAGTAGTACAAGCAGAAGCAGCAGTCGAAAAAGGCTTTCGAATCACAAGGTTTCTAAGTGGTGGATTACTCGAGCTTTGAACATTAACAGACTTTGTGGTTGGTTGAACTGGAAGTGAAGACGGAGTAGACACTTTCTGCTTCTTGCTTGGAGGACTAAGACCTGCTTTTCTAGCATCAGCAAGAAATGAACCCTTTTTCACTGGCAAATTCCTCTGAGCCATATGTTTAATGTGCCTGCCTTTAGAAACTATAGGCGCTTTTCCTTTATCAGCAACAATCTTAATCTTTTGAACAGGTTCCTCCAAAGCAGGAGTATAAGTTGGATCATCATCTTTATCCTCTACCTGTTTGGTTCTATTCTCATATTTAGAAGTATCCAAATTCTTGGACTTCAAATATTCTATGTGTTGCCTAGAACCTTTCTTCACTTGAATTCCTCTAGTATTATGTAATATTGTGACATAATCACCAGAGTCTGAATCAGTATCTGACGAGCTTTCACTAGTATCATCAGAAACATCAGCAACATTATTCATTTCTTCATCCTGAGCATTCACAGCTTCAGGTTCATTAATATTCTCTTGAACAACTGGCTCTGGTTGTTTTTGCTGCATAGGTTGTTGGTCATTCGGTGCTTGATTTGCTGGTGCATTTAAATCCTCTTCTTCATTCTCTTCTATCTCAACTGGAAAACCTTTATCATCATATTCCAATTCATCATCCGAACTATCAGAATGTCTTGGAACACCATCAGCAGGAGCTACATAATTTGGATTAGCAAGATGGCCAATTAACCTCTTAACCGGTGGAGGTATATTGTCTCCTTTGCGCTTTTGATAAACCGGTATTTTACCAACCGCAACTTGATTCATGTGCTTCATTTCGATAATTGCAGCCGGATTCTTTGGAAGATTTGGATGTAATTCATCTAAGATCATTTGCAGAAACCACGGATACATGAGACTTTTGACTTGTTTTGTCAAGATATTCACCTTCATATAATTGAATATCCATCCAGAAAAATTAAACTGCCGATTCATCACTAATGCAGAAAAGAATGATAGAACTTTCAAGTCGAACTCCTCTTGACCTCTTGTTCGATTTCCAAAACACTTGATAATCACGTGCATCAAGTATTTGTATGGAGGACTTAGATTTGCCTTGAGATACCATGAAACGTACAACT